>QQSR01000041.1:0-119812 GCA_003664465.1 Trichophyton mentagrophytes | reverse complement strand
TCAAACAATCTGTGCTCCGTTGTTAGTATACATATATGCTAGCATGAACAGTTTACTCACCTTGTATTCCGTCCATAACACGCTTATCAAAAACGCCGTGGCAGTCCGCCGGGGGGCTCGACCAATCCCATGCAAAATATCAGAGTATCAGATGTATAGAGGCAATAAGGAGCGCTTTTCTCTCACTTCTCTTCCATCTCCTCGATATCAGCCTTCTCGCCTTCGCCTTCCCCATCTACATCTCCATCAACCAACGCATTTCCTCCAACTCGTCGGCCAGCTCCATACACCATCTCCATCAACTTGGCTTTCTGCTTATCCCTGACTTCCTTAAGGTAATCGTGCGCTCCATCCAGCCCCTTTATCTGTCCATGTATAATCATCTCCATCGCATTCTCTCCGCCAACCGCATCTTCGCCTGAGCCTCCCACACCACCGCCATGTGCGGAGGTGGTACTTATCCCCACCAACGGACCAAGCGTCATGCCCATTGAACTATTGCCGCCTCTGAGCAGGGGGCTTACAAGCTTGCGCCGGAGAGCTTCGAGGTTTGCTTTTAGCGCGAGGAGTCTGCCTCGGTGGTCCATGAGTAAATGCTTGTTTGCGACTGTCCGTTGGCGCACCGAAGAAAGCAGGCGTCGGTTTTTCTCATATTTGCGTAGTGCCATTGCATTAGAGCCCAGGACACGAGTCCATAGGGATGAAAGCAGTTCTCCCTCGGCGCGCTCTTGGGCGTTGGATTCTCGAACAACAGTGCGCTGCAGGTTGAGGAATTGTCTGTCTATGGACTCGAAGAGGGTGAAGAGGGAGGTGGAGTGGGTTAGTTCGTTGTTTATGCTTTCTTCAAGCACCGAGAGCAACTCGGTGAAGGCGTGGGTTAGTGTCAGCTGGGTGCGCTGGGAGCGGGTGCGGCCGAATAACGCCGTTATCAGTGAGCCTAGGTGTGTGGGGATGGGTGCAACGGGCATGTCGGCCATTGTTTCGTTGCTGAGCCCGTTGCTTGCATTAGCCGATAAGCTGGTTGGTAGTGTCTCAAGCACACCCAGACGAGACAGCATGTTGTGGAAATTATCGAAGAATATCGACGATAGGGTATTGGGTGGCTGAGATGAGAGGGCTTCGAGCTCTCTTCGTGCCCATTCCATCACGATTAATATGGAATCAATGTCTGCGTCGACATTGGCGAAGAACCGCGTGAGCTCCAGCGAGAGCGAGTTCAGTGATTGAGACAGCTCATCTAGTTCTCTCACTATGATCGGGGCACTTGTCATGTTTGTCCCCCGTACGGACTCAGCCAGATCCCACACTGCAACCCCGGTCTCCTGCAACGTCCCAATCTGCTGGACACCGTTCTCCGAGTAATATATTAGCGGCTCAAATGACCTTGTGAAGCTGGATAGCTTGACAATGTCCGGAACAGGTGGTAACGGCGGCGGAAGAAATAGCGCCCTCATGAATGTAAGTGATATCAGCGCAACCGCCACAGACAGTAATGTCGACGATCTCGTCTGTGTCATCGAATCGAACTTTGCTCCCATGTAGTTGAAGAATGCGACAAATGGTTCGCGATGTTGGACTTCAGCGCGGACTGCAAATCGGATATCTAGACGGTCAATAAGTCATGGTTCCAAGTAGGTTCTGGAAAAAAGCAAGCCATCTTACAATTCGTAATCGACTCGGGCTCTTTCTCCGGTTTGCAGTCAGAGACTGCCTTGAACTCGTGTTTATCACCTTTGTTTCTCTCTTCCGCTTCTGCAGTTGAAGTTGCTGTTGTCTTTGGGGCTTCTGTTCTGCTTTCTGGAACCGGGCTTGGAGAACGGCCTTTGATCGGTGAATCTGTTCCCTGGGGTAGTGGTATGGTAGCTGGTAATATTAGTTCACTTGTCTCTTCCTTCAGCGTCACTGTTGCCGTGGTCGTCGACGTCGGCTTCTCAGGCGCATCCTCATACTGAGGACTGACTTCCCTGGACCGTGTCCCAGGGCTGTGTGGTTGCAAATGCTCTGGTTTAAAGTCGGGCTGGTTACGCATGTACGGCTGCTGTCTGTACCATGCTGCACCAGCCATCATTGCTGGATGATACCCTAGAGCTGAATGCTGTTTGGGCGTTTGATATTCTGGCCTGGTGAACGTGGCCCGTAGACCAGGCGGAGACCATGGACTGCTTGACCGAGAGATGTTCCCATCTTGCTCAGATGGAGAAGCCTCTGAAATACCCGAGCGAAAGCCAGAATGTTGCGACGGAAGGCCGAAGAACGGCGACCGATGCGCGTACTGTTCTTCAAAGTCTTCTAGCGAGGCATCGAGGGACGGATGGTCATCAAAGACGTTGTCCAGATCATGTATGGGATCCGTTGCCATCATGGCAGCGACGTCTCCCTCTCTTTGTTACTTCAGCTATGCGCTGGCCGTGTAGTTCTTTTGCGCGGCGGGGGAAGTGCTTCGTTTCACCCAGACCTAGTAGAAACGACTGTCCTGCTGCCAATGATGGGTTGATCGGGTACGACGTTTTGAATGCCCGTCGATATCTCGATGTTTCTCGATATCTCTTCTTCTAGAGTCAGAGTGATGTTTGCGACTATGCTCACAAGGTATCTTCCCCCTTACCCTTGGATGGAAAAGCAGAAATAACGTAGAGACACAAAAGATGTTGCGACAACCTTGCGTAGTTATCGATAAGAAGAAAGCGACTGCTGCCTTGCGTAGGCCAGAGAATGAGAAAGATAAAGGGTCGTATCTCAGACCGTTCACTGTTGAAGATGCGATCGGTGCGATGCGATGCGCTGTCCGTTGTGTAAGAAACACGGTTCAGATGAATCCAGAGCAGGAGATCAAGTTCAAACTGGGCAGTTATACATTCAGAGATACTCAGAGGGACTTTCTCTGGAACATTCATTCAGGGAGACCTGAGGTCTTATTCTTGAGTCTTTTCAGTTCTTCGTATTTGGTTTTCAAACAGGCGCGATATCGATAACCGCCGCCAGGATTCACCAGTTCAGCCTGGATCGTCAGTCTGTTTAGTTCAGTAGTAGTTATGGCTCGTGTACTTGTTTAAAATCGGCAGCACTTCTTGATCTCTTGACAGTAGAATATAACGCTCTGCTGCTGTTCAAGAGGTGAAGCCGAAGTAGTTGAGAGTTGCGGCCGAGGTCGAGGCCGGACAACCCAGGAACTTGCGTCACGTTATCATGAACGGCGAGAGATCCCCGCCCTTCTCGTCTCTGCAGAAGCTCGAGAATCATCGCTGGCCCTCTCCAGACTCGCAACTGGCCCGGGTCTTACAGGGTAACTCCGCCGGGCGCATGGTTGGCTGGAGATGCAGCCAACTGACCTGCACTCTCAGCCAGTAATCGGGCCTGGTGGCGGTGGCTGGTCCAATAATGCGACGGGAAGCCGTGTTTCATCTGCCATGCCTGCATCTTATGATGTTACTTATTGGCCAGGATGCTGGTGCTCTTGATGCTTCTTCGTAGTCGCTGCGAGCGAGCCCTTGCACCATCAAGCTCCATCGCTAGTAGTTCTCATATCAGGTTCCCGGCGGGATGCCACTCCTGCAACCCCTCTCCTCCAGCTGTCGTCCCAAGGATAGCCTTCAAGGTCTTCGTATAGTTATGCCCTCTACTGTCGGGCTTGAGATCGTCGTCTAGTCGTTGGAACCGTGAGAGAGTATGAGGGTAGCCCATTTTCAGATATCCACACCCATCACCGCTAGAGCCATGTACAAGTATCATATGACCTCTCTTGCGACCAAGTATGAGCTGGCTATCCTCCACCGTCTAGCGGCAAAAAGCCGGGAGTCGTTGATGCGTCAGCATCCCGGTTGACCGGCAGGATAAGGCTTCTGTCGAAATACTGTTGAATAACGTCTGCTACCATCGTCGACTTGACTTTCGCAGCAGTGAGCATACCCCCCAGGCTGCACGTACAAAGTAAGGTCAACAGAGAAGCGACAGCTTCTTGTTTGACGGGTATAGGACCTTTATCTGCCATCTCAGGTCTGTTGATATTCTTGGGCCTTGACTGCCAGGGTGGCTCTCACTCCGCGATTTACGCTGATACCCAGACCCGTCTTTCTCTTGCCGGTCTCCATCTCAGCATCCTGAGGAAGAGACATATGTGTGTGTGTGAAATTTATATCTTGGAGTCGTGTTCGATATCACAGGCGTCTTCCATGGTCTGGCGCTGTTGGTTTATGTGGGAGTTGAAAGATTGTGGTTGAAATAACCTTAAATACTCTTATTGGCATCACCACCCAATATCAGCTGTGGGTACGGAGTACAACCTGCATTTCAAGCAAGCAAACTCGGGGTTGGATCCGTTGCTTTAAATCATTGGTTTGCAAGAGATGATTAATAGAGAATGGCCAGTTGCATGCACACAGGCATTGAAGTTCTATGGGTAGCCTATCGCCATTCTACTTTAAGCTATTAAATACCAATACAGCTTGTTAATATACCGTTTATTCAGGACGGAAAGCAGAATGTACTGATTAATATTGTATTTAGAGCGGAGATTATATATTCATTTTATCGTAAGGTGACCCTCGAGTACCAGAAAGACACGACATCAAAAGGAGACATGTTACAAGTTGGTAGGAGAGAACAGGAGTCAGAGAAACAGGAAGATTCCCTTGATCTATCAGAGATACAGTACTATGAAACAACAACATAAAAATAAAAACACAAGACGAAGAAAAAAGAGTAACATCTAAGTGGGAAGAAAATGATCTTTTGGTATTATTGGTACATGCCACCCTCTATTTTTTTCCTGGGTCCTCGTAATTCGTCCATTCCGTTGTTGCGTAGGTAAAGGTGCGAGGAATGGTGGAGAAACAGTGGAATATTAGGCGGAGATTGTATACGGAAGAGTTAGATGGTACAGGTGGGTTGGTGTGTCACGGAGAGATGTCGGGTTGAGATATTTAGTTGGTGTTCTCCTTGAGGTAACTGTGTAGTTGTTAGATGCATTATCATGAAACGAATGGGACAGAGTTAACATACGTGACAAGGTCGTTGCGGTCCTTGCCCTTCTTGAGACCACCGAAGGCCATCTTGGTACCGGGGATGTACTTCTTTGGGTTCTCGAGGTACTCGAACTATGAAACAGTTAGAATAAATACCGCTTGCTGGTTAAGAGATGATGTAAACATACGAGAGTGTTTTCGTCCCAGGTGACGCCCTTCTGCTTGTTGGCGTCGGTGTAGGAGAAACCCTCGACCTGTCCAGATTTGCGTCCGAAGAGGCCGAAAAGGTTGGGGCCGACCTTGTTGGCACCGCCCTCTTCTAGGGTGTGGCAGGAAGCACAGCGGGTCTAGAGATATATTAGCTGGGGACGAGGTAGAGCAAATGTTGAGAAGCTAGCTTGTACTAACCTTGAAGAGACCGGCACCCTTGGAGGCATCACCTGGAAGACGGGCAGGTTTGTTAGCTTTATCCATCTCTTTCAACAGGTCCTGTTGTTTCTGCTGCTCTCTGCGCTTTTCATCTTCAACAAGGCTATCAATGACTGACAGGGCCCAGATAGAGCATGTTGCACACATGATGAGCGTTACAAGAAGCAGCAGATAACAGATAGCATGTAAGAGAGCAGGGTATACAGTGCAGCTTGGAGAAGAATAGCAAGAGTCCAGGTAGGTGTTGTTAAGCCTGTAGTCTTACTGACTTTGATGTCAGGAGGACAGAGAGATAAGACAAGGCTCATGGGACTGTCCTGGCTATAATCCAGCCCTTGCCTTTATCCTTCACTCTGGAGCTACAGCAGCAGCGAACAAGCAGAGTGAAGTAACAGCTAGTCCACCATGTCCATCTCCATTATTCCTATCACTATCCGGCATCTCCTCTATTGTTCTCCAAGCTGCACCAAGCTCTCCCTGCTGTCCTTTTGCTAAGAGCCGGCTCAATCCAACAACTTACCGGGAGAGAAAGAGTCAGCACCCTTGGCCATTGTGTCTGAGTATATGTGCGAGAAGGAAACGGAGGTTCCGGATAGTCCAAAAGACGTCGATTGAGGGTATATAGAGTCGTTTGTTCGATAAAATAGAGCGGATTGATGGAAGGAAGAAAAGTTGAATTCGAAGCAAAAAGTTGAAAAGAGAGAAAAAAGTTTTATTTCTTGACGTAGAAAAAGAAAAAAGCACGTGTTTTGGCTTGATGACGGAGGAGCGCGGGTTTAGGAAGACGCTGATTGGTTGAAATCGGACAGCAGCCAATCAGAGAGCCGTATTAGTCACAGCCTTGGCAGATGCCGGGAAAAGCCGGAGAGAGCCGGGCCGAATTTTATCCTTCACGTGACTGAATAGAATGAAGGAAACAGTAAGGAGGCGACGATGCGGTGTAAAAGGGGCCGGGGGAGGCGAGATGATGATACAGAGATATACTTGAGAATGAATACTCCGTACGGGATAGTAATAATAGTAATAATAGTTAAGCTGAGAAGAGAGAAGAAGAGCCGTGCTGGTAGCAAGCGCAACTTGGTGATTCTAAGTACTTTCCCCAGCAACTATTTAAACTGCTATCAGCAAAGTCTAGTAACTCCGTAAACAGAGTCATAGACCATCAGTATTGAACTGATTTTCGAGAATCCATCTTTATTGATAGTCGCTTCAATTGCTGTTTTAAGACCTCAAATTATCAACCAATAATATTAAAGATAGCATTGAAAGTCAAAATCATATCACGTGATATAGAAATCTCAACTTTCACGACGGCGACGAGATAGAGAGGAAGAGCAGGATAGAAGATAGAATATCTTCAAACTAGAAGCGGGGAGCAAAGGAGACGGTACAATGGCTGCTCCATCGAGCATACCGGCCTTCCTCCTCCCACGGGGAGGCCTCTCCCAATCCTCGCTACAATATCTCCGAATCACTCCACGAAGAACGCTCCTCCATCATGCCAACTTCTCATCTTCCTCAGCCTCTCATGCTGCTCCTACAAAGCCCAGGGTGCTCGAGAAGCCAGACAAATTTCGCCCTCCATCCCACCCCGCCCGCCGAGTGGTTAATCCTAACAAGTCACCAAGGAATTACCCCGGCCCTCCTCCAACCGCAAAGGAGATAGAAGATCGCAAGACGAAGAGATATCCTAACATGTTCCCTCCGGAGGGTACAGTGCTATTCAAGTTTCTAACTAACAAGGGCATTCATGTCTGGATATCGATGGTAAGCATTGGCGTGAATCTATCTAGTCACGTTAAAATGCTAACAGTGTTGAACAGAGCGTCCTTTTCTCCCTTGCATATTTCACTTGGTCGACGAACTTTAAGCGCACATCTCCATACGCACATCTACTACCAGGCTGGTCTCAGCTATTCTCGAGCCCGATGAGTACTATATCTCAATTTTTTACAGTGATGAAGATGCACGCCGAGCATACTACGGTGATATCAAAGGAGAAGCGGAAGAGGATTTCAGATGACATTGATAAACGCAAGGAATACCGTATTGCCCATGGGCTGGAAGAAGATGATAGGGTAAAGGTGGACGACGCCCAGGCTACTGAAGGGGTTGAGGATGTTGTGGTAGAGGGCGCGGGTAATGTCCAGAACGTGAGTTCAGAGGGCACTGCACCAACGAGAAAGCCAAAGAGATGGCTGGGCATCTGGTGAGAAATTAAAGCCTGCTTACCTTTTTAATTGGTAGATGGAGGGATACTTGAATTTCCCTATTGTATACTATGTTACGATAAGCGTATTTGGAGGATTGGATTCCGTTTAGTCGTTTGTAGAATATCATGTATCTACTCTCACCTGATGCCCGGTGCATGCACTTCTTGCTATTGTATAACTTCTATCAGATGGTTGCTGTTTTCCATCGGAGCCTGGTAAATCTGCTCGCAGGTTGTTGGCATCAGGCTTAGCGCAGAAGCCTCTGGCAGCCATTATGTAGTCGGCGTGATCGAACAATTGCCTCGTTCAGGAATGATAGTTATATCCACTTTCTCATACTCCATTCAGTCGACTTCCACCATCTCCAGTCCCTCCATGACCTCATCACCCACCCCGCCAGGTTGAAGAACTAACTTGGCAATTCTTGAAACAACTTCCCTCTTCACTCCACCGCGGCGAGGAGTCCACACCCCTTCACTCTCAGTACTAGCGGAAACGTTGCTAGTGTCGGCAGTCGTGAGTCCTATCGTAGCTGCATTAATGGCGTCCGGTACTCCAGGATGTGTCATACGGGCTGGTGGATCAATAGTTCGGATAGCAAGTAATCTTAAGCCTCCAGGACCTGACGTCTGCTTGTTCTCGTCGCGAGCAACAGAGACACAGAAGACAGAGTCAGCCACAGCAATTTCCTCTCTGCTTGGATCAAATATCACGTTTTGTCCAACAGAAATGACTAGAAGGGATATTGGCGGGCGGAAGATATGCTGTGTAGGTGGGGTTTTAGACGTTTTACGAGGGTATAAACATTCAGCTGCGTCCCAATCATCGTCAAACATTGGGTCTTCTTCGTCTTTTGATATTAGCCGTGGGAGCTTGGTAGATAATAGGGCGAGATGTGTCGTTAGAGATAACAGTGGTAGAGGGTATGATAATGGCGGGGAAAGAAGTAATATCTGAACACATTAGTAGACTGCGTAGCTTGCAATATGCTTGTGGCAAGGAACTCACGTCAACGTAGATCCTCCAATGCCAGCCCTGGTTGATAACCAGCCTCTCCTTTAAGCCGCCTGTTTCTGCTAATGATCCCGAACCAGACTGTATGAGGCCCTCCCTCATCATCTCTGCCAAAAATACAGGTAACGGGTCATCATCTCTCAAGCCTGGAATCTCAATGGACATCTCGACCCACGAGCCAGAGCCCGACACTTTTATCTTCCCTCCGCTTGAATCTTTATCTTCATCTTCTCCCTCGTGCTCCTGTGCCGCGCTCTGCTCCAGTGTGCTCGCAAACACCGTCTTCTCTACCTCCGCTTTAACTCCCACAATTGCTTGTGTTCCATCGGCAAATCCTATGCGCGCGCTGCCATTCGCATTTGGTACTATGCTCGTTTCTGCTGTTAACGTCCGGAATTGTGTCGCTGAGCGGCCATCTGGTCGAATTGGGTTTTTGGGGTACGAAAGTGATGTGTGAAGGTAGGATAACTCTGCTGGTGAAAAGTTTGAGACCTGTAGCGTAGAGCTTGGTGGTGCGGGGGCCATCTCCACAGTATCTTAGCTTATTACTGATATCCCGCTTAGCAGAGTCCGATGTATGGTAGAAGGATGAGCGTATTGAGGAGTATCAATAAAAGTTCGGAGGTTGGATGAATGAATCTAAAATATTCGTAGGTTTTTAGCTAGAGCCGCACTGGCTCTGGAAACTTAAAGTCGATAACTAAACGCGTAAATTTAAGTTATTACTCAGCACTTCCGGCGCTACTTTCCACCAATTGCGATGGTTATTTTGAGCTCCTATCACAATCTCCTCCCCTACGTTATTTACGGAGATAAGAGGTCAGCTCATGGATGCTGCTCAATAGAAGCGAAAGCAAAGAGAAAGACGGTAAAATTAATAATATAATTTGATACTGCTAAATGGACGTCAAATCAAGTTGACGAACCATCTTAACCAATAGAAAGAAAGAACTTAAGGAGAGAATATAAGTTAATAGCTGCATATACCCCATCAAATATCGGGGGGTAGAGCAGGCGCCGCCAGCTTCGTGCAAGAGAATGTTATGTTGATCCTCCTATAAAAAGGCGATCAGGCAAACCATGTATATCCCTTACGCCTGCAGGGCCTTTTTCCACCACGCCTCATCTTTGGTGCTATACTTTAGCAGATCTCCAAGTCCACCTAGGGCGGCCTTTTGCTGCTCTGGAGTGAGGGTAATAGGCCCCCTTGCTAGAAGCGACTCAGCCAGAGCATCGGCATCTGTAGCATCCACCTTCCTTTTTTCGACCGTAGCGCGCAGCCCACAGCTATTGATTTTCAAGGCTAGTAGGTCCTCAGCAGTTGCGTACGGAAGAGCGGGCAATTTGATTTCGCCGAGGCGCAAGGCTCCAGAAGGCCTAAAGGGGGACTTCAGTCGGGTGTTAGAATAGCTTGAATAGCGATTGTAGGAGGTTGCAGCAATATTAGGGCTAAACATACCTGCCATAATGGTGGAAAGTCTACCTGAAGTGCCTTTTCCCCAGGGTGGTTATACAAAAACCACTGTGACCGCTGGGTAAAGGGGCTTCCTGGGAGACCGAGCAGCTTCTGCTTCACAGTTTGCGGTGCTCCAGGGACAGAAGTCAGTAAATCAACGTCCTATAACTATCATATTAGAATGAGAGATCTCGACGACATATATACGTATATAGTATCTTCGCACCTTCGTTTTCCGTCCCTTAGGAAGATGATGCCAAACACCCAGGCCGCCAATAATAGCCATATATGTGTTAGAAAATTCCGGAAACTTTTCTTGCAGTGTTTTGATCGTAGCCTGGGCAGTTTCCTCAAGTTCCTTGAACGTAGGTTGATCTTGGGCTATTGCCGGGGAGTAAAAAATAAAGAAAAATAACAACAAGTAAACATTGTAGAACAAGTGTCTGAGGTCCATGTTTTCTTTTGGATCAGCTTCAGGCCGGGGTTGTCTAGCGAGTCGAGTGATGAGGAAGGGAATGGAATGTAACCGTAGGAAGGTTAGCCTCTGCTATTCTGAGGTGTGAACAACTGGATATTTCCTCCGGCGTTAGAAGTTCCTATCACCATATATATACCCTTCATGATAAATTGAGGTAAAGTAAGAAACTCGTTCCCAGATATAACTCGTCATCCTTAAGAAGGAATCAATGATCGGGTATCGGGAGATTTGTGTTAAAACGGCTGAGCCAAAGAGTGGCCCCCACAGTAATACCAGCATGTCGAAGCTCTATTGACACCGTACCATCGTCCTACCGTTCCCCAAATCATCGTTGAGGACTGTTCCAAAAGCCGTAGACGGCGACTCATATCGGTCTATAATAACAGCTTGAAGCCTGCCTAAAATGTGATTTAAAGCTTCGTACTTGAAGTCTGAATTCCTTCAGAATATCCATTTGATGCGTACAATTCGACTTCATATATGTTGGCATATTCTTGAAACCGAAGAACTACTTGCCTGAGAAGCTCCACGGTTGTATCAGATCGTATTTGAATGCAGCAATCAGCCCGGACTTTCGGGAAGTGGCAAGAGACCCCCATTTGTTTGAATTTCTGGCTAGATATCGAAAGTGGCCAAATCAGACCATGGTTGTCCAAGGGTAAAAGTTGTCAGTTTTGTATGAATACTCCTAAATCGTGGGTGGAGGTATCCAAAGAAGCCAGCTTATATAGCTGGAAGACTCCTTGGATCATTGAAGGCCTTAGAATGGAAAGTAAACGGTATACAAGAGACAGGAGACAACCGTGTGACAGCTGTTCTCCTGTATTAATAACATGGGCACATTGAAGTAACAGTCTTACTGCAGGGGTTAGCTAGATGCGTTAACGAGTTAAGGAGTTGTGGCCGTCAACAGGGGGTAAAACTAGTAACAAGTGTCAGACACAGTATATCAAAGGTATTAAACACCCTGGACCGGAGGCAATAGTTGGCGAATGAGCGCAACGGTACTTAATAATGGAGAGGGGGGAGGCAGAGGCACTGTGGGAGGGGCTGACAGGAATGGATAGACGTACGGGCTTGTAGCTGAGACTTGAATACCTTAAGACCTCAGGACCTGGAAGCGTGGCTAGACGGAGTAGCAACTAGAATATATGCCCAATGGACACGTACTCCTTATGATTTGGGAAATTAAGAAAATAACCCTACCAGTTAATTTAATGCATGACATCAGAAAGAAATGGCATGCGACTACTCTCAGGCCCACCAGCCTGAGTCCTTCAGTTGCTTAATCTCAAGGGTTTCTCAAACAGTGGACCAACAAATTCCTTGCCTAAACGTGGAACTATAACACTAACGCCATCAGGTTAGTTAGTTAGTTATAAAAACACCAATAAGCTCCTTTTCAACTACTTACTTTATCACTACGCTCATCCAGAGCCTCCGTTTAAATCACAGATGCTCTACAAGCCGTCGCCATGGATATTCAGATACTCTCCGATTTGCACCTGGAATCTCCCTCGGCTTATGACCTCTTCTCCGCCCCGCCGAAAGCCCCCCATCTCGCTCTGCTAGGCGACATAGGCAATGTCCGCGACAAAGGGTTCTTCTCCTTCATTGAAACCCAACTTCGGTGGTTCCAGACTGTTTTCTTCTTAATGGGGAATCACGAGCCGTATAACTCTAGCTGGGAAGAGTCAAGAAAACAAATTACCAACTTTTCGCAGAAGGTCAGCCAGCGAAAAGATGAAGGGCTCGGAACATTCGTCTTCTTAGATCGGACAAGATACGACGTAACCGCTGATATTACAGTCCTGGGATGCACGCTATACTCGCATATTCCTGCCCAGCAAGAGATAGCTGTTGGTATGGGACTGAACGACTTCTTTCGAATTGACAACTGGTCGGTACCGGATCATAACATCGCTCACGCTGGTGATCTAGCATGGCTGAATGAACAAGTTACATCCATCACATCCTCGGAGCCTGGAAGAAAAATAGTCATTTTCACCCATCATGGGCCCCTTTCCACCGATGGGAGAGCCACCAGTCCTGTGCATATAGGTAGTCCTATCAGTGGGGGGTTTGCAACGGATTTGACAGACGAGCAGTGCTGGAGGAGCCCGAATGTATGTCTCTGGGCCTTTGGGCACACGCATTTCAACTGTGATTTTACACTCGAGGTAGAGGGTTCTCAGAGGAGGATCTTGACCAATCAACGTGGGTATTACTTTAAACAGGCGCCAGGCTTCGATGTCGGAATGGTGGCCAGGGTTTAGCCGGGACTTGTGCTACTCGAGTTGGAACAGTACTCTCGGGCATTTGGCATTGCGAAGACTCTTGAGGGCAATCGGGAACATAGCAGTATTGTTAAGTCAATACCCTTATGGATTGGCAGGTAGCCCTTTGGATTGACACTCACGAAAATATCACTTCTGTACGGAGTATGAGGTCGCTTGTTGTTGTTGATAACATTTAAACAATTTTGAGTTTTTGTTTTGGTGCATTTTTTGAACTCTAAATTCACGTGCATAATTAGTCATCATACGCTAGTTACGTCATAGGCTTCTCAGCGACTTCTCAGGCGCACGCATGACATGAAACGAAAAGACGAAGACAGGAACCTCAACAACCAGCCTTGCTACTAAACGGCGAGGTACAGCCAACAACGATGTCTTCCCCTGGTACGGTACCACTATCGACGCATCTCCATTACTTATCCCAATGCCTCGAGTTAGCGTCTCAGTCGCCCCCTAAACCAACAAACTTCCGCGTGGGGGCCATCCTGCTCCTTCGTTTCTATCCCACCAGTGATACCGCGGAGCTCAAGGAAACAATACTGTCAACAGGATACACTCTAGAGCTACGCGGAAACACCCACGCTGAACAGTGCTGTTTTGCAAAGCTTGCCTCACATCATGGTGTGGCTGAGGAGGATCTTGGAGAAATTCTAGAAAAGAAGCGAGGCGGACAAGACAGCGAGGTTCAGATAGAGCTATACGTTACCATGGAGCCATGTGCGAAAAGACTTTCCGGTAACAAGCCTTGTGTGGACCGTATCATCGAAACAAGGAAAGATGGGAAAAACGGTATTGACAGGGTATATTTCGGTGTGAAGGAGCCAGGAACCTTTGTCGGCCAGTCCCAAGGCTGTAAGAAGCTTGATGAGGCTGGTGTTCAGTGGAACCTTATTGAGGGGATGGAAAATCAAATATTAGAGATTGCAATGGCTGGGCACGAAAAACAGGAGAAACATAGCTCAAGAGTAGATGAAGCGGATCAGACTGTCTTAATTGATAGAGCTGAGGAAGAGGCACGCAGGGGAGAGCCGATCCCAAGGAATCCGAAAAAGAGAATGATGGAGGGAGGATAGACTAGTCATTGCGTTCAGTTTGAATTGAGTTAATTTTAGTCTTTCGTGCTTTTTACAACATAATCAGGACCGCCACTGTCAGGACTGGTATAGATAATAATCCTGCGAATTTGCTTTTAAACATTGCGGTCCCACCGTTTCTTACGCTCACGTTGAAGTTGTTCGAATTGTGGTTTTCTGCCCGCGAGCTGCCACTGACGCCCACACCCGCATTCCCGCTTCCATTGGCCTGGTTCGACTCTGAATTTGAGCCCGACTGGGACGGCATAGGGGTCTGGATCGGAGGCGAAGGATCTCTCATCCATGGTGGATCACAGTTTGTATCTGGAGGGCAGCACGCTGGCGCACCTCCTCTTTGATGGTAGCAGATAGAGGGGGCAGGGCAGTCAATTTTTTCATAATCTGATTGACTGCATGTTGGGTTCCGCGTGGGTGTTTGTGGATAATATCTATTCCCGCTTATAGATACATCTCGATCAGACAGCGGTCGAGTGGCGTTGGGGTAAGGGAATGCTGCTGAGAGACTTGCATGAAGCAGAATTAAAGATAGCCAAACTTGAAGGGGCGCCATGGTGCACGTGGAGCAATGGAAGAGGTATTGGTGGAGAGAACATGGAATAAGACTGGGAAATAGCCCAACTTATAAACTGAGAATACCATATTTCCAGACTGCTTCGGAAGAACGACTGATATACCGGGGCAAACAAGTCCTCTTAGGCATCAGATTTGGTATACAGGCAAATAAAACAGGCATAATGCTCTGGAATGGCGCCCTACTTATGCAGATTGGCATAGATAGGTGGCTCGCTTATAGTATTGCACACTTGGTATCAGCTGTGTTTGAAGCAAACATGTCTGATGTGGATATGATGCTGCATGCCAACTCCCAGATAAGTCCTTTGTTTGCCAGGCATAAAGTGCTGGGCAATGCCGGCTGAAGACATATTCCAGTTTGCTCTTGAGGCCATCTCATGGCCTCAAGCTCCGTACCTCGCCTTGTACTCTTTCGTTTTCTTTGAATGGCGAAAAATGTTGGAAAGTGCTCCGCCGCCACCTCCTGTTCCATCTCACCTAGCATCAGACGACCGACGACGCTCAGGATAAGTATATATGTGGCAGCGGTGTAGTTGCTAGATCGACTGGCCATCGTCGCCCGTTATTTTTGTTCCGCTTTCTCGCCTTTTCTCTGGTCCATACAATATTGACGCTGCGATGTTCTTTCGTTGGGCTCTGCGCTGAGAATTAAGTTGGCTTATATAACCAGATCCATCGCTCCTTGTGGGGAACGCCAAGTCCCATCTGATAAACTTTCCAGCGACCGCTCTTCATATCACCTAACCTTATATCTCTGCAATACAGGCCAACGAGCTACAAAGCAAGCTACATACGCTTCCAGGGTGGGACTTATTTGTTGCTTTGCTGAAACGGCTGACTCCGCAGATACATTTGGTTCGCCGCTCTCTTGGCGAGTTACGACCGGTGCCTCCTCTCATTTCACTCACTGGGTAGCTACTGACCAAAGATCAAACTCGGCCAGTTTCTTACATCTAAAGGTAAGGTTTCCACAACATTTCGCTTCTGGGGTCTCCTTCGAGTGTCTGCTCTCTTCAATCATTGACTTGTGGTCATATGTCCCATATTTACTATATTCCAGCAGCACCACTTTGCTCCAGCTAATCACAGTTTTGTGCAAGGCAATCCTTGACTGCAAGTCAGCGTAGAAGCACTCGTAGAGCATCTGTTGATATTTATCGTCTTCCCTAAAGCCCAGATATCCCATCTGATTGAATCTTGGTCAAGGATTGTATATGTTCTCATCGAAAAACTCTCACGCTGGCGCTCGCACTCCTTTCTCACCTAGATTCGGATCTGTTCAGCATCTCTCCCATTCAGGAAGGGTGACATGAATTCCGGCATTGGCTTGCAGGACCCTAGTAATTGAGTCTAGGTCTGTGGCTTGAATAATGCACAGCGCTGCACCAGGATCGGGGTATCTGGGCGAATGAGATCAACTATAACTGCGTATGATTCTTCCATGAGCTCATCAAGAATCTAGAAGATAGGTGGGCAGAGAATCAACAGGTACGCTTATGCAGATAACATACCTCTAGAGATATTCTGGCCGTACAAAGGGCAGGATACATCATGCAACAAGTGGCGACTGTATCGTCAATTTAGCCATAATCTTGCTGACCCTCCTGCTGCCTCTTCTCGCTCATCTTCCTTGTTATCGCTAGCATCGTCAAAATGTAAGAGGGCACTATATTGATAACTATAGAAAGCACCAGGTTAGTTACCCATACTGAGCAGAGGAATATTGATTGTATAGGGGTGTGGGCGTCATCAATGGCGACATCGTGGAAGTCCGCTTCCCGACTACTCTTCATATTTCTTTGATCCGATTCATGGTGATCGAGTAATTATTTCAGCTTCAATGCTTTCCCTTGGTATCTCAGTCTCAGGGATCATAGGTAGATGACTCACTCGCTCGAACCATAACAGGTACTAGTTAGAGTATTCATGGGCGATATCAACGCTGCTCCCCCTCTCCTCTCGCTCAGCTTCCTCCCGCTTTCTTTCGTCTCTTCTGGCGGTCTTTTGCGGCTGCGGCGGGGTTGGGATGACAGATGGCCTCGAAGTTCTCCTTTTTGACGCGATAACCTAGGAGGGTATTGGGATCTCCTATCAATTCGGCCATTTTAATGGCCGCCTGGGTCTTATCCCTGTGTCAGCTAGTCAGCTATCTTGACTATGGTGGAAAGAATACGATAGATGGATGGGAGATATATACGGCTGCGCTCTGTTTTGTTGGTTTTTCGTGCACGACATACGGTCTCTCGGCTTTCCAAATCGCGCAGGTGACTCCTCACAAATAGCCATACCTTACCGCTTGGGTATATGGCCAATTGCCTCTTTGCCGTTCACCCGTCTCATAGTTCGTTGGAATTTAGATTTCTTAATGTGGTTTTAGACCCCAAATGCTGTACCTTCCATCTCACTTGCTCTCGGATGTTTCCCGCTATCTCCGCAACACTTTCGGGGTCATCTGTCTTGAAGTGATTGGCCGTGATTATTAGGAATCAATAGGCATACAGTTTTGTTATTTTACAGGGATGTAATTATCCGTATAAGTTGTTCCAGCATACTCTTCAGTTATTGGGGCAAAACCTGCAGTGTATGTTGATTCTGCATTCGCTGCTACTGTTGCATTCCTCACTTTCACTGGCTTCACTGTTTTTGCCGCCAAGGCCATCCGGCTCCCCGGCCATTTTGGCAGGGCATCCGGTACCAGAAAGTAATGAAACTGTGTCTTCCACTGTACCGTAATGGCACAATATGCAATACGTATGCACGGAGGGTATAGTCCTAGGTGATGATTCTTGCTGCAAGGTCATTGACCTGGCAGGCCATTCGTCCGCACGATGGCGGCCCATCCTAGCCGCATGGGCCCTGTATGGTATACTTGACACCCAACATGGCTAACTCTTTTCCATAGCGCCTAAAATGCATGTATAAATTTTGATATATAATCAACTTGTATCCAGAAAGGGATTATGTTCATTCAGTAGTGCGATGGTCGCGGAAGCGCGTAAGTTGACTAAATTAAGCGCCTAGCGCCAGACGCGAACTTAAAAAACCTAACCTTTCGAATTAAAATATGACGAGAATTAACACTGAAGCGCTACGTTTAGTTATATACGGAACTTTTAACAGTACTACGCCATATCACGTCGCGATAATGGCCAAATGGCGCATGGCGTCCAAAATAATCCCAAGAAAGAGCTTATACTCCATGACGGCCTCACGTTCTATCCAGCCTACTGCTATAAAGCATCGCCGACGCATTTCACATGGGTGAAACTGAGCGCCGTAAATGTCCATCATCTGACACGTCGCAGTGGATACGAAGGTATTATAAACAGAAGTACACGGTACGATAAAAACTGCGCGTATAAAAGGCTAATGCGTCTTAATAGGACAAAATATATACTTTTACAAAAACCACCCCATCCAGTTCATCTGTCTGGCGGGTGTGATCGTCTCTCGTGAAGAGCATGTTCGAAGAACAATATTGACACTAGACGACAGTTCAGGGTCAAATATTGAAATCATATGTTCAAAAAAACAAGTTGAACTAGACTCCCAGTCAGTTAAAGCTGAGACTGGTGCAGCAGTAGCAGCTGCAGGCACAACACGAGTCTCCGAATACATCACATCTACCACCAAAGAGGCGTTGGACATCCAGTCTCTTGTTCCTGGCGTAATAGCTAAGTTTAAAGGAACAGTGATAACGTTCCGCAATATAAAACAGCTGCATCTAGAGCGTTTTGTGCTGCTGCCCGATATGGCTGGGGAGATGCGGTTCTGGGAAGAACGGACGCGGTTCTTGATCGATGTACTTTCTGTGCCGTGGTATTTGACCTCAGAGCAGGTAGAACAGTTGAGAATTGAAGGGGTAGGACTGGAGGAAAAGCAGAGGAAGAGGTCCAAGGCTAGGGAGCTCGAGAAGCAAAGAAGGGAAAGGAAAAGAGCGGAGAGGGAAGAGAAGGATTATGAGCGAATTGTCAGGAGGTATCAGAGAGAGGAAGAGGTGAGGAGGAAGTATACTGAGAGTAGCAGGGAGCTTAGTGCCCGGTTTAAGAAAGTTGGGAAAAGATGAACAACTTTTCATTTTTATTTTTATTTTTGGTCGAAACTATGGAAATACACTAGAAAAGAAATACCCAGCATTGCTTCCGCCCATTAACGGCATTAGTTTGACATAAATACATAGAATCAATTCAACGATATTCCCAAAACTTGTCATAATCAGAGAAACGGGTTCGACTCTCCGTTCTTTTCCTGCCCCTGTCTCTATCTGATACAGGGTTGCGGTAGAAATCCTCGTCACTGCCCCATGAAGTTCGACGACGGCTTTTGTCCCCGTCCCAGTCTAGATCTCTGTCTCTGTCTCTATCTCTATCCTTGTCCCGTCCATGATGCCGCTTGGAGTCATCGTGAGTATGGGCATGGCCATGCTGATGTGAATGGGTATGAGCATGGGACTGTGGACGCGTGTTACCGTGATGGGAAGAAGAGTACTTGGAGTTGACATCGTCTCGAGGGCTCGAAAAGTCATCGTCATCATCACCAGAATAGACAACTACATGTTTTTTGCCAAAGCTTGCTCCCGAGCTTGAATCTGGGTGACGGGAGCCTGAGGCGGTAGGGTGTGGACTGGTATCTTCCCGATACCCTTTGGTTCCTCCTGGCATGCTGTAAGGCTTCCGTTCCCGTTCAATGGGCTGCACTGGCTGTGCTTCTGCATCAACATCGGCGACATCGGCGCTAGCAACGATGACATGATCATCTTCATCAATTGCGTCTTCGACTGTTGCAGACTGCGGGAACTGCCTGGGGCGGACGTCGGTACTTGCTGGCCGTGAGGGAATGCCGGTCGATGTATTGTCCACAGTTGACTTGGCTCGGGGTTGGCGCATAGGAGGCCCTCCAAGCATACCTTGCGTTAATTCGACATGGCAATGTGTAGTTATCCATCTATCAAGAGTCTCCTTGATGTCATAGTCAGGCAACTGCGGGAAAAGCTTCCTTCGTAGCTCTTTTGGGAATCTTTCTGTTCTATCGTCCGGGTTAATGATGGATACGTTCTGTATAATATTCTGAACACGCTCAAATTCCCGCTCTGGGTGTGCTTGGATCATCATGGACATCCAGCGCTCGAATCCACGGGGAGTTAGGCCTGGGATATCAGGACGTTCATCAAGCTGGTCCTGGACAAGATGGTGTTCAATGCACAAAGATCGGAAAAGGCGAGAGATGGATGATGTCCGGTTATCAAAGATATCTATGCATGGTTAGCTTTGGTATGAACGGAAATACACTAGTGGAGCCGTACCTTGCCATGGATATGGGTCTGAAGATACCCTGTGATCACGATAGAACTTCTGCAACTTCTCTGGCGTGATGACCAGGGTATTCCCAGGCGGGTAGGTCTCAATCTATGACCAGTTAGATACCGTGAAAACGAGCTCCATATATCAGAGAAAGAGTCTCATACCATATGAAGAGCAATACCTCGCAGGAGCTGTCCTGCTCTGCTGGTAGGCATATCATCCTTATCAAACAGAGTTCCCCATGGCTTCTCAGAAATGGCCTCGTTTGTGGCAGTTGAGTGTTTAGATGAGCCCTTGGGATGACTGGTGCCATTCCGGCCGCCGTTAAACGACCCGATAGATGATCCTCTAGTTCTATCTACACCAGGGGATGCGGGTTTCTGCTGGCCGTTATCAGCAGGATTTTGCGCCTGCGGGCCGTTGTATGCGTTCCCATCAACCCTAGACGAGATCGGGGGGTAAGACGACTGAGCCGGCGCATTAGAAAGATCAGACTGCCCTGGTATAGAAGGCTGAGGCGGTCCATATGGGCTTGTGGCGATAGGGGGACTGAGAGAGTTTGGGTTAGGGCTCTGCCTGTTGTAGCTTGACTGTGATAGAGCAGGCGTTGGAGGCTGATAGACCGTCTGTTGATGCGGCTGCTGCTGTGAGGGATGAGAAGGAGGCGGAGGAGCGTTCCCTGGACCTGGCGCCCGGAGCTGCTGTATCACGGCTGCCGTGACCTGGGCTATCAGATCAGTTGACGGATAGTTTGGGTCAGGTACCCGAGGGGTTGGCGGTTCTGGCTGCGACGACGTGCGTGAAAACGGCTGCTTCAGGGCGTCTCCAGCCTGTGGAGGAGGCCCAACGGGCGGAGGATAGAATGTCGACTGTTCAACATATTCCACTCCCTGGCTTGGCGCTGCTGATGCCGCAGGATATGGCACTTGTGGTGGTGGTGGTGGTTGCTGCTGCTGCTGCTGGGGTGGCGGAGGAGGAGGAGGGGGAGGCGGCGGGTGGGAAGACGGGTCTTGCTCGACAGGATACTCTCCGTACGATGGCTGCAGATAGCCGGGATACGGTGCATTCGACGGCTTGGTACTGCTGCCGTTGCTGTTGTTGATGCTGTAGTTGTTGTTGTTGTTGTTGTTGCTGGCGCTGGCGTTGGGGTTGAACCCAGGGGGGTCGAACGAGGTGCGGTAACCGTCGTACGCCATCTTTCTCGTCCAAAACCAACAACCTCTCGCTGTGTTATCTGGTCAGCGCATGTCGAGCATCGAGATCGGGCAGGGCGACGAGGGACAGGATGGCTCCGAGTGCTGGCGGGGAGTCGCTGGTCGCAAGTCGCATCGCAAAAAAGTGTTCGTCTTCGCCGGCTTCCTTGACTGCGAGCGAGGCTGTGACGTCGTCAAGTGATCCCTGTCATGTGCGGCTTTGCGTCTTCTGCAGTATAGCGAGCCATCGCTATAGATGCTATGCCGTATCTCGCGGCTGGCTATACCGTCTATACTCCCTGGTATTGAGCGATTCTGGCGTTTTTAATCTCTACGTGTTGATGGCTGGCTGTCGCAGAAGTGCGCCTGAGATAGCTCTCCCATGCTGAGATGCCTGACGAGGATAACTAGTTACCCGGCCTGAAGGATTCCTGCACCATGGACTGATCCTTCGGAGGGCAGCTATAAGAAGTACTCGTCTGCTTCTTATATCCTATGAAGGGATCTTCTTGTCTCGCCTTTTTTTATACCTGTCATGTGTCTAATGAAGCTGCAAGCTTTCCTACAACGAATGCTGCGTCGCTTCATATCAAATACTCAGAGCGACCCAGAGGATACCACAGATGCATCTGAAGCTTCAAGATGTCGGTTTCCTCTCGATGATGACAGTTCAGATGCGTTAACCCTGCCGGATGGCCGGAAAATTGGATATGCGCAGTATGGATTGTTGACGGGGAAGCCTATCTTCTATCTACATGGCCTGCCGGGAGCTCGCACTGAAGCTGCATGCTTTGAAGATCTTGCCCGGGAGCTGGGAGCCCGCATCATTGCTGCTGATCGGCCTGGTATTGGCTGGAGCTCGCCTCATGCAGGTCGGTCACTGCTTGACCACCCAAAGGATCTGGAAGAGCTTGCAAACCATCTTAAGCTGGATAAATATGGAGTCCTGGTACGGATTAATTATCCCATAACACTACTCTGTACTTCAAGAACATTATGCATTGACAGGGTCGACAGGGGATATCTGGGGGCGGACCATACGCACTCGCTTGTGCTGCATCATTACCGCCAGAAAAACTCAAAGCAGTCTCTATCATCTGTGGTCTCGGCCCACCAGACATCGGTATGAAGGGCGCATGCTGGGCTAACTGGCTAGGATTCACTCTCGGATACCGCTACTTTCCCATGGCTACGGGGTGGTATCTCAAACGCCAGCTGGCAGCAAACTTAGACCTAAGTGACGAGAAACGATACCAGAAGCTACGAAAGGAGGTGTTCAAGTCCAAGTCTATGCCTGAAAAGGACCGTGAGATCATGAAGGACGAAAGTACTCTGAGGCTGTTCCTACGGACAAGCCGGCAAAGCTTCTCCCAAGGCAGTGATGCAGCAGTACAGGATGGCAGGCTGATGTGCATGGACTTTGGCTTTCGAGTGGAAGATATACGTCCAGACTTGCCTGTGCAGCTTTGGTATGGGAAACAGGATGTCGCTGTTCCGCTTAACCACGGGGTGCAGATAGCTGCGAGACTTGGTAGGCGAGCAGCTCTAAGGGTCGTGGATGAGACGCATTTGAGCATATGGGCGAATTACGGGGAGGACGCATTGAGAGAGCTTGTAAGGAGTATTTGAAATGTATTCATTTTGTGTGCAAGACAGTCACACCTCAGCCAGGCTTGGTAGAGTCAAGCTATGTAGCATATAATCATCTTCACGTCGTTTCAAAGCAATCAATTCATCAATCATCGCTTAGATGCTAACTCCAAGACAGGAAAGGAGCGGCTCGTAATAATTCCAGTACCTTGATTCAAAGCCATAAATCTATGCGACTGATCAGCATCTTCGCACTCAGGGGGGATGAAAAAAAGATGAAGCTGGACTTACTTTGCTTAACAGTAAACCCTGAAACTAACACTATCTTCTGGAATAGGCCATGGAGACTGACCAGGAAACACGGCAAAATAAGAACCGAAGCAGTGTTTGCCGCTGTAGAAGTTTCCCTGTTGGCAGTCTCCGATTTTAAAAGTCGTGCCTTTGATCTCTTCAAAGCATTTGATCGACTCGGCCTTGCCGCCTTCCTGGACGACATTGTCCTCTTCATCAAGGATTTCCCATGCCAGGGTGGGACAAGACACCGCTGCCAGGGCGGTGCAAGCCGAAAGGATGCTGACGAACTTCATTCTGATTGTCTAGATAGACAGTTAGTTGCTTGGGCATTATCCATAGGAGTGGTGTCAACCTGGCGATACATACAGATTTGCGGGTGAGGCAGTGCTAGAGAGAATTTGCAATGGGTGTCTTGAATAATGAGCAAGATGAAATCTAGCAATGCTCAAGGGGAAGGTCAGTCTATATATACTCAAGCTGGTGAAATCGAGAGCCAACACGAGACGAAAAGTGCCGATTGAGTTACCGGAAAGTTGACAGATCTTTTCTCAGAAGCAGTCCAATATCAATGATCGGTGGATACTGCATAGATCAAAAAACAGCCCCGAGCTGATACAACAAAGCGTAAACAGAGGACCCAGATGTTTCTTTGGCTTCACCCCGGCTATCATTAGCGTCTTGGAATTTCCTTGCCATGGCACCAAATAACCCCTTTCACTACCATATTTAACCTCCATGGGGGTATGGTTGAGGGTTGGAATACTCCGTACGGGTTGATGGGTTGATACCAGGCAGTTGAGCTATGTACATTATCGATGTGCGGGGTGTTGAGGCGTGCAAAATGACTCGGCAGAGAGGTCTCATATAGGCAGAAGAGCAGCAGAGGATCTTGATATCCAGGCACTGTTGCAAATCGGTTGTCGATCCACATAACAAACTTACGTAGCGAGAGATCGCTGATTCGATCGGGGCTCGATTAAAGTGTGGAGAACGCATGGTTCAAGCTGATAGTGAAGATCGAATGGAGGAATTCCCCGACAAAAAGGGTCGCATTTGTCCTCAAATCCTTCTGTGGCAAAGTGGCGCTCCAGGTCCATAGCTGTATGGTTAAATCGGTCCTCGGTCACTCTCTCCTCAACTTTTATGGGGAGGTCATCACTCATCTCCGGCATGGTGCTATAGTTATCTGCCCTCTGCGGCCGCCAAGATGCAAATAATCCAATTCCACGATCTTTCTCACATAGAAAAAGAGAAGGAAAGGAGTGAGCGGCCGTGGGAGGTCTTTGGGCGGAAAAGCCCCAGGCAACGAGCCCAAGAGGCCGAGGAGGCTAAGAAGGAGATCTCAAAATATGGGAAAGCCTATAGGGAGTAAGGCCAGACGCCTCGTGTGGATGCGTACACCAATCGGATGCTTCGTTCAGGGGTATATTGGATTGTGATATCCACTTTATACGGCTCGCGCCCGCATAGACATTATATTATGCCTTCTGGGGTTCTGTGCCTGTGATAATATCCTCCTATACCGGGCACCCTCAGGTCTTTTCCAGAGTTATATTTTGACCACGGCACTTTCTTTGGCCTCGAGTTAACTCTGGCCCAACAAAACTTTAACTAAAAAAAGAAATTCAGAGGTAGTCAAGGCAGCGAACTCGCAGCATGTGGAAGTGCGCAGGGGATGTAACCTGGACTACTTGGACAAAGGGCATATATCGTCCCTGTAGGGCCTCGGTGGATGGCTAACTACCTAGGTTATCCAACGGATTTTCGAGATAGTCATACGGGAGGACCGGGCCGTTCGACCAGGTCCGTGTGATAGGAAAACAATAATGTCCAAACAAAAAGAACAAGAAGCATAATCTCGAGCACCACACATAAGCAAAAGGATCGCCTTGTAGCATCCTCCGTGTATATGCGGCTTCTCCACAGAGGCTGTGACGGGTCTCGATCGAGCACATATCCACCCGTTATTCTGATGGGCAATGCTGTCGTGAGCCAGTGGCGGAAACGAGTTCAAAGAATAATGTATGCCGGGGATACAGAACTCGTACTCCGTAAGACATCGAGGCTTCAGGAAGATGTCACCTATCCTTTACCAGAAAAAGCGGGGGCCGGACCGTTGACTGATGATATCATAACAATCATGTCTTTGAGTCGGGTTTATAGTAAGTTCAAAGCCCTGGCTGCCGACATTGATTATCCTATCTAGGTCCTCGGGAATGTCTCTTCTAAGCTTCACCCTCGCAGCTTGTATTCTAAGCCGTTTAAAAACTGGCATCCTGTGTCTGGACTGAGCCTGGTAGATTTCATGGAAGATATTGCGAGCAATATCTTCATTTAGAGCTGCATTCATAATTGAGTTTTTTACCTTTGCAAAATTTTGCGGTAAATTGTCATCGATGGTGGGAGAAGAGTCTTTATTCCAGATACAGTCAAGGTACAAACTCAAATCTTTCAAATGAGGAAGACAGCCTATGGACTGGTATATGGCCATGTCTTGTGACTCCAGGACTCGTGGGATGAGAAGGCAGACCGTTCTTAACTCTGAACAGCGTGATGTAAGATCCCGGATTGTATCTAATGTTAAGGTAAAATCCTCCCCCACGAGGTGAGATCGCCTCCGAGGAAAGAGCCAAATTCGCCGCAACGAGTTGTGACGGTCTATTATGGCCTTAAGCGAGTCATGGTCAAAATTCCCCGTAAGCTTAAGCGTGGCCAGAGGAGGCAGGCTTCGAAGAAAGATACTTGCCGCTTCGTCCATCAAGGGGTGTTCGTCCCAATTGTCGCTATCTAGGCGTAGATAGAGGGTCTTAAGCGAGGTAAAGTTATACGTGCTCGCCTCTTTCAAGCTGAACGGGTCTATGACGGTATCCAGAATAAGCTCTTGTAGTGACGAGAAGACAATTCGTTCATTCCACCCCTGAAGTCCACCGAATATAAATCCGCTAAATTTCATGGTGTGAAGTTCGCCACGCACGTCTGCGTCAGGGCTTGGGGTATCATTAGGGAATACATCTCGTTTTGGCCGCCGTTCAACACGTCTGTTGTATGTGATCCGTGACATTGAACTGGCAATAACTTGTACATGTCTGAGGTTTGGAGCCAGTCCTTGACTCATCCTAGCCACAGCCACGTCATGATAATCAACTAGTCTTTCAGAGTCATTCCCTTCGTAATGCATGATAATGCAATGCAACGAAGGTGAAGTAGCCAGTGAATACTCGTGTTTATCTAGACTTCGCGACCACCCCTTGTAGGAATAAAGGTTCCTGAGCCCAAAATTATGGAGATGAAGCTTACAACTGGGTAGGATTTGGTGTAACACGTCCAGCAAGCACGGTGGGAACTGGTTATCGCAGTCAAAAACAAGGTCTTGAAGGGCTCGGAGCTGAGCCACGAAATGAGCTACTGGAGTCCAGTACTTATCCAGCTCTATAGTCACTTCCGGGAGCTCGAGAAGGTTTGCATACGGGGTATATCTCGCACTTCCAAGCTCGTCGTCACTATCAACCATGCAATCCTTAGGATGCCTTGTTCGTTTTGGGGCCCAGGTATTTATATCAGCCGGGAGCTCCCCTTTAATCTCAAGTCGACGGACGGACCGAAAACTTGACGTACTCCGCAGTACACCACTCCAGTAATCCAAATCTTCAGTCAGTTTCCCCAAGTTCTCAACAACTAGGCGGATCTCTCGAAACCGTACTGCATTCGATGCCAGAGACCATCGCCGGCATACCAGGGCAAAATCAAATAGCGTGGCCCTGTAGCCAGAAGCCACGAAGTCGCAGATCTGCTGCAAGGTCTCCAGCGGGAGATCTTGAATAGTAGCCATGCCTGAAGATTGGAGAATTAAGAGCAAAGGACGACGGGCATGGAACAGCAACCGACAAGACGTTATTTCTTGTTCCAATGTTATTGTTGCTGCCTTGCACTCCGCGCGGAGTTCCAGCAAGGAGGCTAAGCCGTTGGAGCCTCAAGTTTTAAAGTTCGTGGGGCAGATGTTAAATCACGTGCATGTATTACGTAAGTTATAGGAGAGTTACCTAAGCTCGCTGAGTAATTAAACTTTAAACAGTATCACGTGTGTATCTGTTCTTATCTAATCATTGGATTACATAAGCTACTGTCTCGCAAAGTGAAGAGCAACTTCGATTTTCATTCATTTCATGTCAACGCATTTTGGGCTCTGGCAACAGATATAATTAACCAACAGAAAACTCTTGCTGAGATACATCGAGCATAACTAGTGTATCGTCCCTATACTATATATGGCCTCGCTGATGCCTGGCTGGATACCCATACCAGAATTGCTGCCAATGATACCAGGCCCGCTGGGAATGTCGGCCTGGCAGCACCGCTAGAGTGCAGGCCTGGGATATTAGAGCCGCCATTTCCAGACATGTTGTTACCACCTCCCTGGTTGGCGTTATCTTCCTCCGAGAGACGCTTTGCTTTCACACAGGCCATTTCAAGCTGCAGATTTTTCACATCCTTGTAGAGGTCACCCTGCAGTGGCTTCCGAAGAATGAACATACCAACGCCCTTCTTGATCTGTTCGTCATACCCAGTGGCAGGGATCTTGTCTATGAACCACGGAGCTTTGGGGCCTCCGGATGCCTTGATTCGAGTGTTCCTAGACCCTTCTCCGTTTTCTGTAGCGAAAGCTCCTAGGCACCGTGAGCTGCTTGTCTCTTAAGAAAGACCTTTATAATAAAAATATATAGCATACCATATCCAAAAGTCTTGTTAAAGAAGCCAACGGGGCATCCGGTATCCTCCAATATACGCTTCCCTTCTTCTGTTCTAGATCCCGCTCCATAATAGTTTCGAAGTCGGCTAATCGCCTCTCCGGGACTATATGCTCCGCCCGCTACTTCGGCTTTGAACCATGCTGCTAGGCTTTGGGAACATTTAGCTCCCCAAAGTCCATCACAGCCGTTGTTGCCTCCACTCGGATCACCGGTAAAGTTCTCGTTCATCAACACCTCAAGGAATGTATCCATATGTGCTGCTGGGTTCAGGTTGACTTCGGGGTACTCCAACCAGAATGCAACTTTTGAATCCGGTGCTGCAACCGAGCCCTCGGGGACATATTGCTGATCGGCCTCCTCCTGAGTTTCTGAGTCGAATGCGTACACGAAATCCACGCCTTTGGGGAACAGTGGCTTAAACTCGAAGTGCACAGAGCCACGAGCCTTGGGATTCAGGCACTTCTGAAAGGTTTGGTCGACCGAGCAAGGGTCATTCGTCGCAACCGCAGCGTCGATGCGCAAAAGGCAAATAGCGAATAAGATCCATAAGTAATTATCCATACTGATGGGCCCGCTTTGTGATGTGATGTTTTCTTTTCGCCTTATACGTAGGCGTAGGCCTCATAGAAAAGGGAGGTTGGCTCCATCCAGGCTCTCATTCCCTCTTATATATCTGAGTCGCCGCAATAATATGTACCAAAGGTGCTCCGCGGAACCTAACCCGGTCCCCCTAACCTCCAAGGGTAGCTACCCGGAATTGCTTTTGTGTGGTGATTTTCTGTAGAGCAATTTGTTTCCTTAATCACTGACCATCGAGAGAAGGATGTCTGGGCTAATCATAGACAACAAATCAGGTCATTGGAATGCTTAAAATGGCTATATAGAGGAAGCCAGCATGCGGCTAAATACGATCTTCCCCTGTGATAGCTTGCATAACGTCAAGGATGCTACCCGAACAAATGTTAGATCCCGAAAGCCTGCAAGAAAAAGAAACCATATTCCCGTGTCGACAGGGGCCACCAAATGCAGGCTGCCTGAAATAAAGGTGTCTTGCTGGCCAAGCCGAGATATATGACTGACTCGAGATACGCCTATTCTCTTGCTTTTCAGAACGATTTGATTTGAGCGGTACCACCGGCCATTCGTGGATTTCCAAGGATGCCAATATTTCAAAGGAGCCTGGAGGGATATAACTAAAGCAAAGACCAGGCCTCTCAACTTCTCAGCAGAAAAGCAACCTGCATGAACATGGGAGTGTCTCCCCTCTCTATTGTTAGCAAGCCGACACCATGGAAGAAGTAGGCATTACATCCGCTTTGGACCACTAGCTCAGGCATTCTCTGCTCCGTATCCGATCAAATCGAGCATAGATTACCTGTGCCATCCCAGGATCCGTTCGATCGAGTTTAGATAGGCCGTTCAAGGTGGTGACTCGCTTCGATCACAGGCCGTTGTCACAGTGCTAGGCCTTTGTCAATGGTCCTATTTCCAACGACACTTATTCCTAGGGTTAGAGTTGGCATGAGTTGCAATATATAGTGTCCATGAGGTGACGAAATCTCATGTATGGGCTATTGCAAGCCTTGGGAGACAGCTAGGCAGCTAGAAGCTACTATTAAAAGTATAACCAGACAAGGCTCGTATGAAAGGACGGGCCCAAGTTCAGTCTTTCACAAAGACCAGCCTTGTCTATATGTATCAATGAAGCCTGGGGTCACTCATACGGTTTGCTCCAAGTGAGAGTACTTGGTTGGTGTCCTGTTTCTTTAGCCGATTTAAGGGGCATATATTGAGATCCAAGACATAACTGGCTGGTCCGTAGTAAAAAGACCCATCTCCGTATCTCCAGCAATATGCAACAGAAGGGTATTCAGAATGGCACTATCTATCGTTATCCTGGGATGAAATGGCCTCTCGAGTGAAGTCGTATCCTTGTGCATCAGTGGTGGCTGGGGGGATTAACTTCTTGCATCAACAATCCGAAACAGAGCAAATCCTGTCCAAACTCGTTTTGCTAGACATGAGATATCGGCCATCTAATACCTGAATCTGGTTCAAGCATAGTTCATAGCCGTTGTGATGCTGTAATTTTCTTTAACATGAGGTCTACCGTTATATGTCCTCGGTTGCGGAATCACTTTCACTGGCCGACAATCTCTGCAGGAAAACACCACATCCAACTCACAGCCTCTGCCACACGGAAAGCCCAGCAGATTGGCACAGGAAGTATTAAAAGGTTTTATTCAAACCAGGGCTGGAATAAAGATGACACCTTTTTCCGGTTTACACGCTCTCGGTTCCTCCGTGACGAGGCAAAAGAGCTGGCACAACGATTCGTCAAATTCGATGTCAATGAGCTAGCAAATATCGCAGCCCGGGTTTCTGGGCCTGGAACTCGAGAGTGCGTCAAGGTCGAGAAGATGGCAGATGGGCTGTACAGCAAAGCCTTGCTCCTGACCATGGATGACGGTGTCCAAGTCATTGGCAAAGTGCCGAATCCGAATGCTGGCATACCCCGTTTTACCACTGCATCTGAAGTGGCTACAATGGACTTTGTGAGTGCCTATCAACCATATATATGAAATTATTCTAACCGCCAGGTAGGTTAGAAATATACTCGGGACACCAGCTCCGAAGGTCCTTGGTTGGAGCTCAGGAACAGACAACCCGGTTGGGGCGGAATATATTATTATGGAGAAGATACCCGGAGTGCAGCTGGAGACATTGTAGAACAAGCTTGACGTTGAAGTGAAGGTGAACATTGTCAAGGAGATAGCAGGCTATCAAAGAGATTGGACCTTGACGTCATTTTCCCAGTATGGTAGTATATACTACAAGGAGGACATTCCCAATTCAACCAGCTTGATGTATACGAACAAAATCGGCGAGCAGGTAACGGATGACCGGTTTACTGTTGGGCCATCAACAAGCAGACAAAATTTCGATGACGGAAGAGCAAGTGTCAGGTTTGGCAGAGGGCCTTGTAGGTCGCTGCGTTCTCAGGCTTTGAGTCATAATAAACTGATATATTCCTAGGGAGCAGCCCGTTGGACTATGCAAAAGCAGCAGGCTACAGAGAAATGGAATGTATCACCCAGATACCAAAGCTACCCAAATCCCCAATAGGTCTCTATGGACCTCAAACATATCGTCCTTCAAAGGAGAAAAAGATCAGAGCGTTACAGGCATATATGGAGATTGTTGATCATCTACTTCCAGATGACAAGTCCATAAAGGGATCTCACCTGTGGCACAACGATTTGCATGCGGAGAACATATTTGTTAACCCTGACAACCCCTCTGAGATCTCTGGAATCATCGACTGGCAGACAACAGAATTAGCGCCCTTGTATGATCATACAATTGAGCCATACTTTCTTGAGTATCAAGGGCCACGTATGACCGGGGACCTTCTACAACAGCCAGATATCAAGGAGCTCCAAAGGCTCTTTGAAGACGACAAAGAGCTTACAACTTCGGAGAAAAAACGAAAAGCAGAGTCTCTGTTTTGGAAAATGGCACTGGTCTCTCTCTGGAGAAATACCCTCCACATGGGAATCGAACCACTCTTCCGAGCACTCGAGTTCCGCGAAACAGCGAGGTTTACTCTTCTGATCTTTGCCCGAAATCTCTATCTTGACGGGGAAGCAGCATATCTTGCTATTTTAGCTGATCAATACCGCAAGGGCTGGGAGGATGTCCCAGGTATACGCGACAATGCGAAGAGGGGATTCCCGTACGAGTTCACGCCAGATGAATTGAAAGTCATTGATAGCGACTGTGAAGGAGCTGCCAATGGCATCAATATCATAGGAGATGTCAAGGAGGCTGTTGGATCGCATTTCTTTCGAGTCGACGGCACCGTTGACCACGAGGAGTATGACGAGGTTAAGGAACTCGTTCGATTGACCAAGGCAGACTTCATGTCGAAGTATCCAGAGAACGAGCAGGAGCGCAAGGAATGGGAAGCTGCGTGGCCGTTTGACGATTGATACGGAGTACTCGGTACTGTCCTGTCTACTATGAACAGCCGGTACCTGGCGCTATCCGCGAACTATTGTATTGTAGAATCTTCCACGCAAGTAATCTGCTGTAACACTTGGATATCCATGATGTTACCCACTGCAACCGACTACCCATGTGTAACTACCAACATGTTGATATATTTGTTTATTATTTGTTTACCTCGGGAGCATGACCTCATCGAAGTGCCGCCACCAGAAAGGAAACATGCAAAAGGAATAATAGAGCAATTAAGAGAGGATGTACTCCATAAGCTCGGCTATAGTTGACAGGTGGGCTCGCCTGATTGCTGGTTACAGTACGGAGTAGTGTGAGTTGTTGCTGTTCAGGGGTAATTCGGTAAAAGGCCCGACCCGCCCGCTAAAGTTCCAACGGTACGAAAAATAAAATAAAAAATAAAAAAGTAAAATAAAAAAAATAAAGCAAGCTTCCGGTGGCAAACTGTGAAACTGTTTAATTTCATTTTCATTTCAATTTCTAACTACCAAAGGACTATGGCTACCTGGGAAGAGCCGAAGGACATTTCGTTGGTCAGGGCTGGTGTCATTGCATTCGTTCCTTCGTTACTCATGAGGTCAAACTTCTCGGCGCCGCTCAAATATGAATACTTAATATGGAATATCAAAACTGGGCCAGTGGATTGTGTTGATTGATTGACATCCAGGATGTTCAACTGGTGGAGTACGGTCTCAGATCCAGGCCTCGATACCACACTCGTCATCAGAGTCATCGTCGAAGTCGATGGTTGGTCCGGTGGGCTCTGGCAGACGCTGGGTAGGAGCCTCGTCCTTGGGAACACGGACACCCTAAATACCATGGTTACCATGCTCGTCAGCGAGGGTTTACAGGAGAGGTAAAAAACGCAAGACGTTGTACGTCATGGTATGATGTAGCGAGATAGCTCAGGACAAGCTTTTACTTACGGGGACTTTTGCGAAGTTCGAGTGTTTGCGTGGCGTGGCTGCACGTCTCTCCTTGGTGGTGATGTTCCAGACACCACTGGTAGGAGTAGACAGCTCTCCCGTAGACTTCTCTCCTGTAGCCTTCTCTGCAGGCATAGCAGTCTTGCGGGCGGTCTTGCGAGATTGTCCGGCCCCCTTGTTGTTAGAGGCTGTCAATTCGGCCCCCTTTTTAGCACCATCTTGAGCGGCACTGTTGCCATTGCCATCACGCTGCTGCTCAACCCAGACTCCGCCAAAGGACACATCGTCCTCTGAGTCGGCGACACCGGGCCGGCGCTTGACTTTGGCGACCTGCTGGCGTTCCACGGGGACGCGGGGGCGGTTATTTTCGTTGACGGAGAGGTTCTGGAAGTGAGTGATTTCATTCACATCGGTCTGGTTTGACTGTCAGAGTTGTATGTCAAGCAGACGTAAAACGGAGGAAAGGGGCATACCTCCGGTGCGGTGGCAGGGTCATAACCTCCCTCCCCTTCCTCCATCTCCTTGAGGACTTCGGCGATGGGTTCAGCATCAAGATGGCTCTGAACGCAGTTGGTGCATCTCTAGATACAGTATATCAGCACCCTGCAATAAAGTGATACCAGACGAGGGGAAGGCATACCGCAGTGTCAGGGGGAGAGCGCTGGTTCTTGCTGAAGTACTCCAGGGACTTGGTCTTGTCGCAGATGCAGCAAGTGAGCTCTACGGTCTGGTGGCTGATGCACGTACGGCATCCAGCAAAGCCAGGACGAGTGAGGCCGGTGACGCTGGGGTTACTGGCCATCGCCTTGCGCAGCTCATCGAGCTGGCGTTTGGAGTACTTGCTGGCGGAGCAAATCTTGCCGCAGATCTTGCACAGGATCCTACGCTGGATGTCAGATTTGATACCCTTGACCTTTGCTTGCTGGGGAGGCCTTACTTGTCTGGCAGGGAGACTCGCTCAAGCCTTTCATCATGGACTTGTTAGATACCTGTGTCTTCTCGCTGACTCGAGAGATATGTCTGACTTACTTGCGCTTGTACTCATCGTAGTTGAAGGTGTTCTTTTTGAAGTGAAAGGCGTGTTTGCCCATGGCGAAGGAGTATCCGACTTGCGCTCTTCCAGGTCTTGCAGTCTTCGGAGTTTGCAGATGAACAGAGAGAAGAAGAGAAGATGAAGCTGAAGAGAAAGAAATAAACAGAAGAAAGAGAGTGACAGTGAAGTCTTTGGCTCTGCTTAGTCGCCAAAGGCCTCGGCGATGCGATGTCCTCTATCAAAGTTGAACAGGAGGACATCCTCTTCATGGTGAAGCAGCCTCTCAGGAAATCAGTTTGATCAGAGAGACAAGCAATAATGCAGGGTAAGACAGTGTGTCTTGTGTCAGTTAGGATCTCTTTGATCCTCTAAGCTGTTTGTATCTCCTACGGCTTCTTGCAGACACCAGCAGCCTACTAAAGGGGTATTATCTTGTGTTGATTCTTAACAAATTGGTAGCATCAGTCTATAGAAGAAGAGCATTGATTAGGATATAGAATTCTATAGATTTAATTGCTAGTAATCTTAACTTCTTTACTTTGGATAGACATTAACTGCTGCAGCGTTTCAGCCACAGCAGAGCCAACAATCAAGATAGGACAATGGCTGAGATGGTAATAATCGAAATATTGACTAGGAGACAAAAGAGGATAAAGGAAGAAAAGGCACATCAGTATCCTACTAGACAGCGGGGGAAAGTATGCTGATTGGAGGTGGTTTATTTGCATTGCATATGCATGCATATATGCAAGTATATATTATTAACCAGCGGAAGTCATGGAAGGAGATAGCCTGTATGCAGCATACCCGGGAGAAAAACCTGCTAAACAGCCTGTCAAATATCCTAGAAAACACTCCGTAGCCTGGCCTGCAGATACTTCACCACTCAGCATCCCCGAATATATCAAACCGCCCTACACGCGATCAAGAAGCAACATGCACCCGGAGACAGGGCCGCCTATCGCGCTACCTTCGAGTGTTAGGCAGTGATGACACCTCAGTCAGTTTCCACTGCATCCGCGCCGTTCGAGCATTGGTTGAAACCCATGCTCCTCTCCGACCAGTGGACGCGTATGAGGGATTGTCGTATGGGATATCAATGATAACGAGCAAATTGACCTCAAACCAGCAAGTCCATGCGGATACCACCCATGGGATGATGGAGTGAAGTACTCCGTATGATGTGCAAAAAAACACCATTCGTCCAACCAGGCTTTCTGGTGGCCGAAGGGAGACTTCACTTCTGCAGCTCTGCGAGCCAGAATTTGTCGGCCGGCCGGTTTCTCTTCAGTTCTCCTCCTGTCATCTCTGCTGTCTTCGAGAAAGGAGAAAGGGGCAGATCACATCCTGGCGGCTTGCATCCGCAAAAAAGCAAAGCGAGCTCCTCCGTACATCCGTTCTCGTCGAGCAACCAGACAGAGACACTCGCTGCTGGGGGTGGGAACTGGTATCTTGTATGCACGGGGCCTTCCGTCCGTATCTTCACAGTAGCGTGTAATTATCAAAAAAACGTCTGTGTGATGGCTGATGGCTGATAGCTGATGGGGTTATGGTTTCCTCCAGCATAGACATACCAGTCCATATCGACATGGCTAGGCTGGCAGCCCAAGCAGACAGCAGCAGCAGCAGGAGGAGGACGGTAGATCAACAAACGGATCAACCACGCACGCTCCACAGCATGAAAGCCACCGCAGGAGTCAGCCATTCGGATGCTCTGACAGATAGACACGGACGCCAGACACGGACACCCCCAGCAGTCGAGTGGAAGAGCGAGGAGAGCAAGATGGGATGAGAGGGAAAAAGAGGACGAGCAAAGGACGGAGGGCCACATGACTCGTTCGCTCGCTAGTTGTCGTGCATCGCCATCGACTCGTTCTAGTGAAAGTATGGCTCTTTAGCTGCTGCACTAGACACGATGGAGGACATATCATGAGCACTGCTCAGCTCACCCGGTGCCATAGTGGCGGTAATACATAGTTCTATGGGCGAAATATGTGACAAGTTACAGCGTTCCGTATTTTTTTCCACTGCACTGCAACTGCAGCCTTTGTTTTCAGCAGATTAACTCATTTTAGGTGCAGCAACTAGTTGGATGAAAGGAGAATAGCACTGGCACTCGGTGTTTGCAGCTTGCTTCCTCTGGATCATGGCCTTTGTATGGAGTAGCTGAAGGACACTCCCGCGCAACCCGCGTAGACAAAAGGTATTTTTTTTTTTTCCTGCTGTCTTCATACCTGTAATCCCCATCTTGTCCAACAAACTGTTGCCATAGTTGCTGGATTTCTCGGGATGGGGAACAGTCTACTGGGCTAAGGAGCCAGACCCTCCACCAGCGGCGCGATTGGACGTTTATCTCGTCCGCTTCCTGGCTGGCATCCATCGTTCCCTCTCTGCAACGCAGAACAGTCGATTCCTCACCCGAATCCAGACATTCAACCCACAATTGCCTGTGTCCAACTCGGGATCCCGACCAAGGCCTCTTGCTCCGATTTCCACGATCAGGACTCGGAGAGCAGGCATTTGCAGGACGGCCTTTGATATGGAATAGGCAAGAAGATCGAATGCCGCAGGTTCTACTGGCGGTGGGACCCAGCCCCTGTAGATTTCGTCCTTCTCGGGAAAGACAGAGCCACCACTGGGTCTATATTAACACTGGTGGTTCCTCGAATAATTGGTATTTTATAGGGTGAGGTAACGTACATTGCAGATTTTGTATCAGGAAGCCTTCAACTTGTTCTGATATGGAGACACTGCAATTTGGGCCAGAACGGCGTGTTAGCGGAACTCGGCACGCCCGCGGGCAAGGGTGACAAAAACCAGTTTCCAAAAGCCAGACGTTAACCAAAGGAGCAGACTGGGACAGCTTATGAAGGGCCGGATTTATACCAGCCAAGGGAGATAATGACGAGTTACTAATCTTTAATTCCCGCAGGCTAGCATAATTTGACGTTTCCAGATGACGAGAAACGGCTATATAGCTGGTTAGCTAGTCCCTTTATAGCTGGTATAAGAGTAATGGCCGAGTATATATTACCCTCAGATGCGCTGCCGTAAAAGACCAAGGACCCCCGGGGTTCAGGGCCACACAAAGAACCCCTAGGCAGGGCGACGCCGCCAATATCGTTGCTGCTGAAGGATGTAGCGACCGACCACCGAACGTAATCTCAAAACGACTCGACACATCTAAGGATGGGTAGAGTCTTTCGGTGGTCGTCAAGCGGCACAATTCGCAGGAAGCGCTCAATGGTAATTGGGTATATTCCGCTAGATGCGATTGAATCTCTACCTAGTTTCAAAGCCGGAGGCGGCTGAGCATTTGCATCTCCTCTACCCAACGCTTCGAACAAGGTATATATCGCACGAGTAAACTTCGTGCTCTCTGGGTGCGATTCTTCGTCTTCGCTACTGTCGTAAAAGCCAACGTATTGCCTCCCGTCTGTCGGCTCAGAGTAGATTGTCTATTAACAATAGATATTTCGGAGCGCGTTACGTCGAGAAGGGACGTGGGCCAGCATCTCTGCAAAGCCATCTATCTCACGATTGGGTAGAACCAAAAAACCGCCGGTTTTTGGCCTCTGCAATAATGGCCTGCAATCTTCGAGAGACGCTGGCAAAATTGGTCCGGTTGCGCTCGCCCCGCATGTCGATGGCCTGGTAGATGATATGCATAAGCAGTTCGTCAGGGAGACGGTCCATTGTGATGACTAAAGACTCTGTAGTGCCATTGTTTTTGGCCGTTTTCACAGAGAGTTGAAGATGAAGTCGAGAATTTCCCCTTTGGGCAGCGCTTAACTACACTTCATTAGCCGCAATCTTCGCTAACTAAACAACGACAACGCATCAACGTCAGTCAACATCAGCCAACATCAACAACAGGACACTCGACTAGTTACAGCTGAAATGCCAGAGCCGGTCTCCTGGACGGGCTGTTGTATGCCATGGCAACAGCTGGAGAGCTGCTCAAAGCCCACGATTACTACTCTGTACAGACCGTTGCTTTGGTTCCCGAGTGCCACAACTACGGAGTAGAGAGCATGGTATCTTTCGATCCTGTCTGCTGTTCCCTGTATATTCCCAGTTACTGGGCTAGCCTGCGCACAGAGTTACGAAGCACAGAGCACAGAGGACTCTATTCGGGACGGCGCAGTGAAGCCAATGGCTCTTGTTTACCTGGTGGCATTGAAGATACCCCCCTCCTCTGTTTCCCGAGGAACAATCAACGCCAGCGCCCAGAAGCAAGTCCAGACGAGACGGCGGAGCACATCTCACTCAAATATGCGGTACTACGCTCGTGCCAATCGCCTCAGAAACAGAGAATCCCGTCCGTGACTCGTTACTCAGCCGTGTATGCGTGTGTCGACCCTCACAAGCGAGAGACGATGAACAGGCTTTGAAGGCCGTAGAAGGGCTGACCTGCTTTGACCAGCTTGTTACAGACGAAGCCAAAAACAAAATAAAAATAAAAAGGGAAGCGCCACCCGCGAACTTGGAATGCATGCTACAAGCGTATTATCTCTATGGCATTGCATCACACCAGACCATGCAGCTGCAGGCCCCGTTCTCCACGACGTGGTCCAGGACCAGGTCGTGGATGCTATCTAGACCTGCTATCAGCGTGCGTCAACGTTATCTCACATTTTGATCTCAGAGGGCCTATCTGTCTGTCCTGGCACATCCGCCACCTTTCGTGATATTCTGCTGCAGAAGTAAGCGGGTCGATTGATGGCAACACTGCATTGCTTGCATGATCCTTGGGGTGAAAGATGTGAAACTGGACTAATACCGCTGATTGACGGTGAAAGTGATATAGTTCAGAATGGAGTTCTCTCTGGAGGAGGGGAGAAAGAGGGCTAGAAGGAGGGGAGGGGAAGAAGGCTCGTGGCTGGGTCGAAGGGGGAGGCAGCTGGAACCGTCAATGGTGATTTGCAAGAGTCTATTGAAGATTAAGGGTTTTGTCTTCTGACGCTATGGGTTTACTTGTACTCCCTCATGGCGGTTCGGGTAAGTCTGGGCGATCTAGAGTGACTCGGCGCGGGCTTCGACCCTCGACTCCTCCGTATGAAGTACTTCCATTCCCTGTGCTTCCTGCTCAGCTTCGTCGGCTAAAGTGCTGTTATAAAGAGGACCACCAAGTCAGATTCCTGCGGAGTACTTTTATTACGACAAGCAAAGAAAAAAAAAAAAAAAAAATAAGAGACATCTACATCTTTTTACTCCGACCTGTCTGATGAAAGGTACGAGTCCGACTATCGACGGCACGACCCCGGAAAATGGAAAAAGAAACCAGAGAGGAAAAGAAAAGCAGTCAGGGAAGAGGCGTCGGGTGGCCATGAGACTATCGCCAACCACCCGTCCGATCGATCTACCGTCAACCGCCCCGAAGGCAGAGGGCAAGACTGAGATGGGATTGTCCCTGTAGACAACTGCTCACCGATATCTGAGCACGCTACTCCATACTGTGTCCGGCCAAAAACTTCTTGACTTTCGCGAACTTGAGTTGCGCTAAGAGTCAAGCTAAGTTGCCGACTGACTACGGATACTCCGTTTAAGAGACAAGAAGGCAAGGAAGGGCTTGAGAGCGGTGTACTCGAGCCAACGCCAACAACGACCGGACATGGTGGTTCTTGGAAGAAGGGCGGGAGGAAGGTCTTGGGTAATTTTCTTCCCCCCCTTCGCGTGCTGTTTGTTTATTTTTCTGGTGTAAACAGACCGCCTAACACACCGACCTTGCACCAGCCCTGTGGATGCGGTTGTGGATGCTGACTTGGGACATGATTTAGGGCAACGCTACGTGTACGGAGGTTGGAGACGAACAATCGGATTCACTCCACCGGTTCCTCCTGCCCATTCGTCCATTGCCCTGAGAGAACCCTCGTGCCGTCCTTTCAGTATCCATCCCAGCTGCTCCAGTTGGATTGCGTTGCGTTGCTGTTCCGTCTATCCAACCCCAGCTGTTACGTCGATAATCCGGACTTTGCTCGTCCGATATAAGATGGACTGAGTCAGCAGCATGTTTCGTGTGTGTGCAAAAAAGAAGAAAAAAAAGAGAGAGAGAGAGACAGAGAGAAGAAGATAAGAATGAAACCCGCAAAATTACCATTCCACAAAAGTAAGTTCGGGCCCGGGTCTCCTTGCTTCTTTTTGATTTTTTTCCCTCTCTTCTCTGGCTGCTTTCGTTCCTCTCTGGTTGTTGCTGCTGTCTTTCGTGTCATCAAAGGCTGGTTCTGGGGCTAGGATGTGACTGGGGCCGCAGCGCTGGGTTCCCCTTTGGCTGTGCTGGTGCAGGCGGTGGCTTATGAAGGGCGAATCTGACGGGCTAGGAATAGCAACTGGGAAAGCGAGCTCGAGGGGCCATCCCTCTCATTTCACATACGGAGTTTACAGAGTCCTACTCTGTTGTACGGACATAACTCTTCTCGTGTTTATGTCAAGAAGAAGACCAGCAGCGGAAGAAGCAGTCACAGGGGGGAGGCACAACAGGCAACAAAGAGGTATCGTGTGTGTCTCAAGTCGTTTCAACGGTCTATTCGAAATGAGCCAACCAGATATGCAGTCTCTTCGAATTGCCAGGCCCACGGCAGCGGATGGACGAACGAGAAGAGAGGAAATTGAAAAAAAAAAAAAGGACAGGGAATAAGAATGAAATAAAAAAAAAAATAAAGGGAGTGCAAAATAAGATAGATAAAATGGGCGGGAGGAAGGGAGGAAGCGAAGCCCTTCCCTCCCGGATCTCCACCGTCCCATTCCTCTGCTGGGTTTCGATACAGCTAGCAAGGCCAGGCCACGCCGTTACGAGACCGACAAGGCCATGGCCTGTTCTGTTGATTCCTTGTTCGTTCTGGTACGTTAAGTATTAAGCTTGCCCTACACTGCTTGACTTCCGCCTGTTATGAATTCTGTTATGTGTTCTGTCTGGATTTTTTTTCTTTCCCCTTTACGGAGTACCTCCCATTTATTTCTCCCCTGTGTCTGCCTCCTGTCTCGAGTGGCTTTCCCTCCAAGCTCTGATCTCCTCGATTGGCTGCTCAATAGGGGTTCTCCTTGCAAACATGCTGAAGGGAGAGGAAGTAAGATTAATAACTGCGTATTTGTTATAGATCCATTTTAACACGCCTTGTTCTCCACTTGGGGCCGCCCTTGGGATGGGACAGTTTCTTTTCCCTCTTTCTTTTTTTTTTCTCTCATTTCTTTTCGAGAGTAAGAAGAAGAGGCAGAGTAATGGTCCAGAATGATGAGGGCTGCTGAAGGAAGACGCAGAGGGCGATGGTGAAAAGGAAAAAAAAGCAACGCAACACCTCTGAATAAGATTATTTTAGCCACCACCGACACAGATAGACGGAGGGCACGAGAAGCAGCCAGCAGAGGGACGAGCAACGAGGACTGAGATCTGTCACACGGTCATGATGTGATGTGATATGAAAGGGCTCGGGAAGTTATTTCCCTTTACTCTCGCTCGCTGCTGCACACCCCCCTCCCTCCCCCCCCATCGACGGGAAGGCTTTCTCCCCCCCCTCCAATCCCCTCCCTCGAGCGTGGTGTTTTTTACACTGTGTTTATCCAGAACGGATGGGTTCCTCCGGTGATCGTGTGTGGTTTGTGGTGCCGTGCTGCTGCAGATGTGCCTGACTTCCCCCGTCCTTCAGGCTGCATTCGGGGAGAAGACGTATAAGCATAAAGCTGCTTCGACAGACCCATGGCCCGGGGTGTGTCTGCTTATAAGGGCGACGAGAGGGACTCCGACTCGCTGCCTGGACGGCCGCCTTTCTTCCCTGGGTCCTGCGCGCAGTCGTGGAGGCCGCTGAGAGGCTTCGATCCGACGGTCAGGATGGGCATGTCCAACGGCCCAAGCCTCATCGTAGCCACTGGTAATTAGCTTCTCTTAGCTGTCGAAGTAAATATACGGCCATGATCGCCTGCTGCTGTCAATTATTATTGTGTACTCTGTAGAGCATCTCGCATCTCCTAGTAGCAAGCACCGCAATAACACTCAACCCTTGAATAACACTTGAATACCACAAGCAACGTCAACATCTCAACTTCAACCTCACCACCGCCTGGAGCTTCATCGACAGCCAGAAAAAGCGACGAGAGCGTCTTTGCTTTTTCCTGCTAGCGTGGGCAAAGTGCATGTATCTGTATTACGGATACGCGCTTTCAGGGGCTGCATCGTCTCTGCTGCTGCTCTTCCGCTCCCGCCGCGCTGGCTGGCCTGCTTCACCCCCTTCGCAGCGTTCGTCTTCTTCTCTTCTTCTTCTTCTTCTTCTTCTTCTTCTTCTTCTTCTGCTCGTCTTCCTTTTTGCTTCGTCCAGTCCGCTTCTTCTTCCTCTTCTTCTCCCTCGTCGCTCGCTCGTCCCTCTTCTTCCTCTCCTCCTCTCCTCGCCGCGACATGTCCCTCTCCCCCGAACTGCCTCACCACCACCAGCATTCTACCAACAACAACAACAACACCTGCTATTACTTCACCACCACCACTGCTACTCCCAGCTCACGCAGATAATACAGACATGCCCTGCTAGAATCCTCCATTGGCCGTCGACTCTCCGCTGACCGTCTGCGTGTCGGCTCGTCTGAGCTTCCCTCCTTTCGAAAGCAGTTCTGCTGGCAGACTCCGAAACAACCCCCATAGAGCTAATACATATATAAAACAATACACCACCCACGACCAAAAGAAATAAAACTACTACAGATGACGATAGAGATGGCCTCGCTGGAGGATCGGTTCCAGGTCCTCAAGGAGGTCGGCGATGGCAGCTTTGGCAGCGTCGCCCTGGCCAGAGTGCGCACTGCAGGCTCAAATGTCGCCCGTCGAGGGACCATGGTACGCCTCCGTTCCTGACCCAGACTTCAGCTTTGACAGCTTGACAGGGCGAGTTTTGCTAACGGGAGCCGCTGTAGGTCGCCATCAAGACGATGAAGAAGACGTACAACTCCTTTACCGAGTGTCTGGATCTCCGCGAGGTCGTCTTCCTGCGCTCGCTGCCGCAGCACCCGCACCTGGTGCCCGCCTACGACATCTTCCTCGACCCGGGCACCAAGAAGCTGCACATCTGCATGGAGTACATGGACGGCAACCTCTACCAGCTCATGAAGGCGCGAGAGCACAAGCCCCTCGAGCCCAAGGCCGTCAAGTCCATCCTCTTCCAGATCCTGTCCGGCCTCGACCACATACACGCCCACCAGTTCTTCCACCGCGACATCAAGCCCGAGAACATACTCGTCTCCAGCAACACTTCGCTCGAGTCCTCCTCGTCCACCTTCAGCCGCTACTCCCACCTCGTCACCCCGCCCTCTACCCCCTCAAACTACACCGTCAAGATCGCTGACTTCGGCCTCGCCCGCGAGACGCACTCGAAACGGCCGTACACAAACTACGTTTCAACGCGGTGGTACCGCGCTCCAGAGGTGCTTCTCAGAGCCGGTGCATACTCCGCTCCGGTTGATATGTGGGCTGTTGGCGCCATGGCAGTCGAAATAGCTACCCTGAAGCCCCTTTTCCCCGGCAAGAACGAGATCGACCAGGTATGGCGCGTGTGCGAGATCATGGGCTCGCCCGGCAACTGGTACAGCAAGAACGGTGCCAGAGTCGGTGGTGGTGAATGGCGAGACGGAATCAAACTCGCTCAACGGCTCGGTTTCTCGTTCCCAAAAGTGAGTTTTTTTTTTTTTATCTATTCCCCCACCCCTTTTTTTTGGCTTTTTCTATACTGACCATGCAGATGGCTCCCCATGCGCTGGAAACAATTCTCCCAACCACCCACTGGCCGCTCGCTCTTAGCCAGTTTGTGACATGGTGTCTTATGTGGGACCCCAAGGCTCGTCCTACCTCGACTCAGGCCCTCAATCACGAATACTTCACAGACGCCGTCGATCCGCTACGGCCCAAGTCGTCAACTGCTCGCCTACTCGGCCGCCGCCAGAGCGATAAGAACTTCAAGGTCAAGGACGCCGATACGCCCACGCCAACTCTAGTCTCGAAGCCATCGTGGTTCAGACGATCCATCATCGGAGCTACTGGTCGAGAGAGCCCGGTTCTGGCTAACATGGCTGAGAACTCCTCGGAACCAGCATCCACAAACGAACAGCAGGCTACCATGGTAAAGGTCAGTCCCGAAGTGGCCGTACAGGTACAGGTCAAAACAAAATCGAAGCGTGCTACTTGGGCAAACGGTGCTCCCATGCCCATCCTTCCATCCATACGGCCTGTATCACCTCTTTCGAATGCCGTCACAGCCCAGGGCAACTCCCACGCGAACAACACCAACGCCAATTCCCCAGAAAGAAGGGCCGCAAATCAAAACGGCACACAGCAGCCCAACCCGGCTGCGTCCAAGAAGGTGGCTCGCCAGCTGTCCGTCAACAGCAATGGGAACCACTATTCAGATGCCCACAGGGCAGAGGCAGAACGTGCTCTCAACGGATCTACGGCTACCACACCCACCCAGAAGGAAAGTTTCTTCTCCCATCTACGGAAACGGGCTCGTCGGCTATCTGGAAGGAATCAGACTACTATTCCAGCAGATGACGTAGAGGCTAATGCTGCTAATGCTGCCTGGTCTGGTCCTACATCTAACCGGTCGAGCATGGCCATTGATCCCATCACCACCAGCCCGATAGCAAAACAGTCATCTATGGCCAAGGGGAAAAATGGATTTGCGGATCTCGATAAGGCATTGCAGGATGTCAAATACTCGCTGGACAAGGGCTCTAGTCCCCAGGCGACCAGCGTTGCCGCCATAAGCCAGATCCCTTCTCCTGCTCAAAGTGTGTCAAACGCCGCTCAGAATCCTGCAACTGGACCCATATCCAGTCGGACTCGACGTGCTCTGCAGCTGTCCTCTCGCCCCGTTCAACGGTACGAAACGCCAGAGGAGGAAGATGAACTCCTCCAGGAGGTGCTCTACTCTACCTCCAACGCTGCCAGGCATCTCCTAGCTGATCAGCCCGAACCGCCTAGCGATGAACACGTCTATCACCAGCAGCAGCGACAGCACCATCTGCAGCAACAACAACTACGACAGCAGCAGCAGCAGCAGCAGCAGCAGCAGGCGTCAAACACATACCCATTCATCGACACTGACCTTGACACACAAATGCATCATACTCCATCAATACGGACAGTGGATGACAGTTGTCGAGCAGGTCACAATCCGTATCCCACCCCTTCTCCGACTGCCAGACGCGACGGGCTGGGCATGAACATGGGTTTGAACATGGGCATGGGTATTGGCCTCGCGCTGACTCCTGACGAAACGCCCTCGAAACCAATGGCCAAGGGATTTGTCACCACAAACCTAGGGAACCGACAAGGTCCCACGCCTCCGTACGATGACAATCAATGGCCTAGCGCCGTCGGCGTAGGTGGCTTTTGATAGACGTGGTTCAATCACCGCCATATCTATCGACTCGGCCTAATTTAATGGATACGCTGAACCTATATCTCCGCCAACCACCTTGCCACCACCGTCGACCACCACCACCAGCTACTCAGTTACCCTACGCAGCGTATCCATCCAAACCATTCATTTCTTTCGTTTGTTCTCCATCTATTCCTAACCCTTCTTTTTTTTTTTTCCTTCATCTTTATCTATCCTGCATTTTTTGATCATTTCACCTCCGCTTACTCAACATTTACTCCTGACTTTCTTTCCCTTTTTCTTTCCATTTATACATTTTGTTCATCATTCATATACACATAGAGAGGTTTTGGCGGGCCCGGTCATGTTTTATCTTTATCATCTTCGGTTGTTTTTATTCCTCGTCCTCGCTTCGGCTCTTAAGCGATCATAGCTGATTTGCTTGCTTGCTCTTTTCTCGTCGTCCCTCTCTTGCACCCTCCCTTCGCGCCCCTACACTTCCACGGGACTTGACTTGACTACTTCATTTTTTTTTCTTTCTCATCTTCTTTATACCCCATTGTTTCCTTTATCTGCCTGACTATTAGATCCCGGTTCGATCCCAGCTGGTCTTGCGGCTTTCTTACATGTTGTGTTATTTGCTATCTGTCTATCTATCAGATATCCCATCTACCACCACATTTACGCATTTATCTATATTATTAATATTTTAATCTCTGTCCCCCCATTTTCGCCCCCCACTTCCCTCAGGCACTTGTTGATATTCTTCCCTCTTTATACTCCTCCTTGTTCCGGTACAGGGGGAAATGGCAGGTGGTCGGCTTCTGTTTGCATGCATGCATTCGCTTCCTTTCTTTTTTCCACTTCCGCCAATCTACTGCTCCTATCGAGCTTGGTCCTTTACCTTCTTTTAACTATATACTCGGAGCAACTCCCCCCCATTGCGAACCGGTCCATGTGCTGCTCCCAGGCTCAGCCAACCAACCAACATATCGACCTGCACGGCTATATCCCCTCCCCCCTATTTACATTTTCTTATGTCTAACCCTCCCCATCCTGTTTAATACTACCTGTATATTCATTCATTATGCGGTCATCCTCTCTGGACCCCTTTCGTATTTCCTGCTTTGTTTTTCTGTTTCATACACATAGACAGCACAGCACAGCAGCAAACAAAAACACCCTTTGTTTTACTGGAAGACCTTGTTCTTCCTGTTTTCTTACTTCTCTTTTCCTTGCCCTGTACAATCCATTTTGTCTGGCAGCAGGGCTGGCTGGGTTGGGAAATGGCTCTACGTTTTTTTTGAATCCGCTTTCTTTTCGGTTTCTGGCTCAGGCTCAGCTCTGGCCTTAAGGCTTACTGTACTTATAAATACGGAGCGCTACGTTTTAATCGTGACATCTACCCTACCTTATACATACATATATATAAACCAATCGATAAAATAATTAAAATTAATTCATTTTCATCAAAGCATGGTTCAAAAGATGTAAAAGATGTGGCGAAATATGAACTTAATGTATGGGATCCTTTTCGAAGTCCATAAATAGTACCATGGCAACTGTGTACTACCCTCGTGTCTTATATCACATTCTACTGGTCTCATTTGCATGTCCCTCCAGATATGTCTTCGTCTACAGAGGGTATATATTATATCACTGTTAATTCTTCCTGTACTGGTGCTCGTACCCTGCTTGGGGTCACAAATTACACTCTTTGGGTATCCAATTTGTCGTTCTCAATTACCTGACCATAAAATGGTTCCATGTTGTCTTCTGAGCTGCATAGTATATAAGTGGAGAACCACCCTCAGCTGCCTAGAGACAAGTCTTGCTTCCGACAGGCCTTTGAATTGACCATTGCTTTTTATATGAAGTATACCAGCTTCTGTTATCTTCAATTGTCTTACCATAGGTGGCGTCATGACTAGAATCATCTTAATCCTCATTCATTAAACACATGCTGAATCAATGACCCTAATTTTCGCCTCGATCGTCCGAGTTGACATACTCCGATACTCCGGGTAGGGCAGCAAGTATCTACTTAGTACATCACAGACAATTGACTAACCCTTGAGAGATAAGTTAGAGGTTGCGAATAGCAGCATACCGTATCAGAAATCATATGATATAGACGTCTTTTGGTGACAAAAATAATTGGCGGACGTGCGGAGATGTCTGCCGCAAAGATGGAATATCTTCAGACGGCCAAAGATATGGAGATCCATGGAGTGACCGAGCAAAGGGATGAACCCAATAAGAATAAGGTTGTGGAAGGGTGTTATCCTCTGTACCGTCTGGCTCCAGACATGCCATGCTGCGATATACTTGGTTGCTGGCACATGCCACTGCACGTAATATTCCAGCTCTGCCAAGGGGCCAGCGAGCTTATTGAACTCAAGCAACATCTGTATGCACGTTATTTCTGTCCTGCAGGGAGAAGGAGAGCTCTCGGGAGTTTGCGAGGGGGATCAACATATTTTTCTCGGAACCGCCGGTTCTAACCAAGGCAGATTTTTAATGGGTACGGAGTTTCCAACTTGGTCTGTATGCTCCGTACTTAGAGCATGGGTTCCAAACGAGTTCAACATTCGAAGCCCAAAATCAGCCGGGGCTCCCTGTCCCTTGTCCCGCCTCTCGCTCGACTGACTCCGTGCCTGAAAAGGAGAAGAAGAAGCGTTGATGTTTGTTGTTTGATGCAGATGAAGAGCCGGAAGCGGACTAGACTAAGTTAAGGGTGCGGGCCGTTGCGGCTTGGCTTATGTAATCTAGGCTCAAAAGCAACATTCACAGGGGAAGAAAAGGGGATGAAACAACAACATGTTATCACCATTCATTATGTGTTGGATAAGGTATTCTAAAGGGGATACTCCGTATGGAAGGAGTTGTTGTTTTGTCTCGCCATGATTTGGATTTATTAAGCCAACCGGGGTGATGCTATGCCGTCTCGTCACACCGTGGCGAAGCTGATATTAGCAAAGAACCCAGGCTTCCATGGAATTTCAAATATTGAGCTCATGGGATAGTATGGAGTATATACCTTTGTATACTGTTTAAGATGCGCTCTTATACCCGGCTTTATACCAAATAGAAACCTCGGCGACAAAGGAGAATATCAGGATGGGACTATCTCGCCTTTGGTGTTGGCTAACGCCGCATTCCCACTGTCTGGATATAGGTGTCTAGATCAATCTAGGCTATGACATGCTTTATATCTGATACCATTAGAGCTTTAGATGAACTACGCATATATATGGAGTTCCTCAGATGCCGGACCGTCAATTATTTGAGCCTACCTCTTACCAGGAACCTTGTTACATCTAAGCCGCTCAGAACTGGATCGTCATTTGCAGCTCTGTTGAAGTAATGTTTAGCTTTACCTGGGCTTGGATTCTAAACACTGTCTTTGGAAGCTGTGCTTATGCATCCAGGGCAGATGCAGAAAAATACCTCGCCAAAGCCAGCCCCGGTGAAGACAAAAGCCCATCGTCCAGCTGATTTCTATTGGATTGAACTAACAAGAATATAATAGAATCTATCCATGAAGACTTAACTGCAAACATTACTAGACATGGAAGGGATGTAAAGAAGCGCTTAATAGACATATTTGAGAGGGACTGCGTCAAGAGCTCTTCTGGGGCAAAATGTAGGTGTTTCTTCAACCCTACTGCAAACTCTTACTTATACGGAAATATTAGACTGGAATGCAGAAAGCTTGAGACGCTATATAAGAAGAACCTATTCCGGAGGAGTAGTTTCTAATGCTGCTCTTCAATTGCTTTGGAGAAGTTTCCTCTAGACCAATACAGCAGAGTGGCGGATGTGCTCGTAAGTCTACTATTGGTTGGTTATACGGAGTAGGAACTGACATGGTATTCTTTTAGCCTCACTTTGATATCAAGTTCTATCAGCTGTGGGCAGTCCTTTTCCAACCTACAATGACCAGCGTTGAGTCGAGATTTCCTCGCTATGCACCAACGTACATCCATGGCGCTATGTCTCTCTTTCTTCCTCGCTGGGGAGACACTCACAGGGAGTATTGCCAGTACGGAGAGGAGAATGACCCCGTAATATTTGAGAGCTCGCGGATTCCACCGCCCATCCCGCATGATACGAGCATAGTTCGTCTAGCCCAGGCTCTCTTCGGCCACCTGGGCCCTCAGGTCGTGTTATTCGGTAACAATGCCAAAGGCAACACTCCGAAGACGGTTATTGGTGCATATTTTCCTTGTCGAATATGCTCGATCTATGATGAAGATACGCACAATTTCAAAACGTCACTTGTCTTCTTCCAACTTCAGCCTATCTTTCGGACTATTCAGCTAGGGAAGCCGGTTATTTCAATTACACCTTCAAACAAGACAGGAGAGAAGACAGAGATGATATCTCTTGCAGAAATTGTGAGACGAGAAGGATCTCCTGAAATTCCCTATTGGATCGGAGCTGGAACAAGCAAAGAGGGAGCTGGCATCAAAGTCGACCCTGAGAAGAGGACGATAACTCTTGTTGGAGGAGACCGGCAGTGGAAAGGAGAATTTAACGCTCATAGAGATGAAGATGATGGATCTGGCTGTTGGGAGGTTACTATACATGACCCTTGGATGGAGATGTATACGGCGAATGAACGAGAGAAGCATACATCCCGGATACCCACAAAGAAGCTGAGGAAGAAGATAGTTGAAGAGGTCAAGTACAAAGATGAGAAGCTCCGCTGTGCCGTGCTTCGCATAGGAGATCGGATGGGGCTTGGAATTGTGCCTAGTTCGAACAATGTCCTCCAAACTACTCATCCGAGCAAGCCAGAGGAAGGAAACGTTTAACATGGAGATATACCATCAAACGTGTATGTTATCCTTATTCTCGAAGGATGCAGTGGACCTAAGACAGCCCTAAAGTGAGTAATTATACTGCTACATAAGCATACTGTTAATGCAGACAACACGTCTGAAGACAATATCATGCTTAATATATGGAACTTTCCTCTTACTAGGCCTTCTTTCTCTGTTGGATACATTTTTGATATTAGTCTGCGGTAATCAGCCGTCGACAACAGGTAAATATTCTACATGTCTGAGGGCTCGTTGATCGGTATGCTAGCCAAATAGTAAGATGGCCGGTACTGTATATCAGAGCAAGCGGGTAAAAATTCAATGCGGCCTCAAGCGGTCACTGCTGCCTTGACATCCCTGCGGCGTAGCAGGCAGATGATGCCCCTATTTGGGCAAAATTGACATCGTTGCCAGGTCTGACTCAATCTACGGCCCTTCACAGCCTCGACAGACATAGGTAGGTAGATATAGGTAGAAAAAGAAAGAAAGTCATCTGCTGTGATCAAAGAGTGCTGCTATCTGAGAGGGATGTTCTAGCAGGTTGATGCCTGTCTCGCCAGCCACTGCCCACTGCCCACTGCCCACGCCGAGAAGGGTATAAAAGGAAAGACGTCTGCTTTCTCTCTCCCTTTTGTTTTCTTTCTTTCTTCTCTCACTTACCAGTTTGTTTATCTTCAGCTTCAACTTCATCTCTCTCTCTCTTACACAGCTTCAAACTTCATCATCTTGCCTACGCCTCTGACAGAGCTTCACAGACAGAACCAGGCCAGAGAGAGCCGCAAAGATGATCACCACTCCCACCTTCGCCGAAATGGAGGACACGGCTCGCGCAGTCATCCTCTGCCTCAAGAAATGCCCTGATCTCGCCCATACCAAGGTGGCCATCATCGGAGGCGCTGCTATCTGCAGATACGTTGCTGAGCGTCAGCCAACTGATGACCCAGAGGTAGGTCCAAAGCCAGAGGGGGTATATGTCGCGTCTGGCAGCTAACTGAGGAGCAGGACGTCGACTTCATGATCACCATCCCCAACGCGGAGGTGGCGCACCGCAGACTGCTGCAGACCTTCGACACCATGTTCACTGAGTACGAGGGCTGTCTGTACTATTCTCACCCGGGCGGAAAGCAGATCAAGGTTGACTTCAGCACCAACTGCCGCGTAAGTGAAATCTTCTCTATTCGTGTGTATCAGATATTGGAGACTAACAAGGGGGTGGGGGTATGTGATAGCTGCCCTACATGCCCATGGCAGCAACCATCGTCCGAGACGTCGACATCGACTGCCTCCCCTACATCGGACCAACCGACCTGCTGGTGCTGTCCATCCGCCTCTGCGGCCAGCGTAACAGTGCGTACTCCCACATCGACCGCGACTCTGCCGACGCCGTAGCCCTGGCCGAGACCATCGTCAAGGAAGGACCTGTTGTCCTGTCTCCGATCCAGCGCCAGGTCGTCCGTGAAGAGCTGGCTGAAGTCGTTCACTGGGGTCCCAAGGACGAGACCTGGTGGAGAGGTGTGCTGGCTGCTGCCTTGAGCTCCAAGGACAAGTGATAATGATTCCCACTTAACCAGTTACATGGTCCATGGTATCTTATGCCATATGGATGCCTTTTTTTTTTTTTTTTTCTCTTCTCATCACTTTTAGGGAGTTTTCTTTTACCTGGTCCGGTTTTAGGGGGTTATCATGATATCTGGTGAGATGGTTAGTTCAACTGGAGGAGCAGACATGAGGATATTGCAAATGTGCATTTGTTATCAGATTACTCATCTCTCACTTATCGACATGCTATTTATCATATACAAGGATCTCGATGGGTCGTCGATGGATCGTCAGGGACCGGCGAGATCCTTGATCAAACAACTTAAGTTAACCTGTCGACTTGATGCATCAGAAGCTGATATTGCTACCTTATGTCTCTAGCTGGGTGGTTAAACATGTTTGATGTTGCGGGTAAACGGGTCACCGGCCACGCCTGTTAGAGAAGTCTTCTTCAGCGGCTATTCTAGGCTGCAGAAGGAGTAGTAGCATCTTGTCAACCATCTTGTGCCTGTTTTACGCCGTGTTTTTATCGCGTGTTGGCTTTTGATATCGCCGTCGCTTCGTCGTTATTCTCGTCTTTTAACAAAACTTCTGTATGATGATTAATCTCTTAGTCATCCACGTGGTCTATTAGTAAGCTATTATTAATCAACGCGTCTCCGCGAGTTTTCGCGACGTCGAAATTAATTGAAAAGAAGGAAAAAAACGCCGAAAAGACGCAGGAAAAGACATCAAAAGCAGATAAACGGCGGAGCGAGAGCGCGAAGATGTCCTCTGACGGCGTGGACTGCGAGGAGCCGCCGAGCATCAACCCGTACGAGGTGCTGGGCGTGGCCGAGCAGGCGGGCGCAGACGAGATCAGGTCGGCCTACAGGAAAAAGGCCCTCAGACACCACCCAGGTAGGTGAAGCGACAGCCATGCTGATGGATGTGAACAAGCTGCTAATGCGAGGGCATAGACAAGGTCTCGGCTGAGGACAAGGATGACGCCCACCGGAAGTTCCAGGAAATCGCGTTTGCGTATGCGATTCTGTCCGACGAGCGGCGGCGGCGACGCTACGACACGACGGGCAACACGTCGGAGTCGCTGGACCTGGAGGACGACGACTTCAGCTGGACAGACTTCTACCGCGAGCAGTTCAGCGTCATGATCGACGGGACGCTGCTGGACAAGTTCAAGCAGGAGTACAAGGGCTCGGACGAGGAGAGGTCGGACCTGCTGCGGGTATATGAGGAGTGCAAGGGGCAGATGGACGGGATCTACGAGCAGGTCATGGCCAGCGACGTGTTGGAGGACGACGACCGCTTCCGCGCCATCATCCGCGAGGCCATCGAGGCCGGCGAGGTCGCGGACTATCCAGCCTTTACGGAGGAGCCGGCGGAGACCAAGCGGGCGCGGCGTAGGGCTGCAAGGAAGGAAGCCGGCGAGGCCATGGAGATGGCCCGGGAGCTCGGGGTCGAAGAGAAGCTGTTCGGCAGCAGCAGCAGCAGCAGCAGCAAGAAGACGAAAGGAGGTAAAGGCTCCTCCTCCTCCCGGGGCAAGGCGGGCAGCGGAGACGGGGGCGAGGATGCGCTGATGGCGCTCATCCAGCAGCGCCAGAAGAGCCGGGGAGAGTCCTTCCTGGCCAACCTGGAGGCCAAGTACGCTCCGAAGCAGCAGAAGAAGCACAAGAAGCGGGCTGCAGAGGACGATGAACCGCCGGAAGAAGCATTCCACAAGCCGCGAACCCGGACGCTGGACCGAGACCAGGGCCACCACGATGGCCAGAACCAGCACCAGCCACGCGAGAAGACTGCTGCTAAGAATAATAATGGACGGAAGAGGGCAAAGGCGTGAAGAAGGGGCCATATTAAGCCCATGATAATCCCTTTTCCCCGTCCCCTCGATCACCGCCTGATCTGCCCTCTGCCCTCCCTTGTGTTATCTAGTCTCCTTTTCGTTCTCCCCGTCGGCGTTGCGTGGTTGGCCTGGCCCGGTGGTGGTTGGCTGGTTGTTTGGAGCAAGGGAGTTCTCTCGGGTCTTGATGCATGCGCTTTTTCTTCTTTTCCTCGTCTTCCCTGCAGGCCCTGATGTGATGCCAAGTGGGAGTTCTCGTCCTCAGCTGTCTCTGGCCGTCTTTTTGCTTCCTGTCGCTGTCGTTTTCCTGTGTTATTATTTATGTAGCCGGCGCTCGCCTCTGCCAAATACAACACCAGCACCAGCAACTATCAACTGCGAAACGGCTATCCAGGACGACGAGACGAGCACGAACAAGCGCATCTCGTCCCGGGGGTTTCCTGGTCGCTTCTGCTTGGCCTTCCTTGTTCTCGTCTTGCCCAGGCCCTAATATAAACAACATGGACGAGCTGCTTCAGCCACATCCTCGCCTTCTCCCGCGCTCTCTATCGCGACCCTGAAAGCCGACTGCTCGTCTCGCTGACTGCTCTGACTTCTCTGACTGCTCTGCCTGCTCTGACTGCTCTCCGTCTGTCCTCCCTTCGTCGTCCTGGCTGTCCTGAGACTGACTGCGCAGCACAGCTTGACCCCTTGTCCCACGACGCTCCCTGTGGCTGCGGCGCCACGACCGAACCAGCATCCTGACTCTGGGAAATCATCGCAGGAAACGCCCTCGCTGCCTCCCCTTTGCTGTCCGGACGACTCGCTGCCAGTGTGTTCTCTCTCGCGTCTGACGTTCTGTCGTCCTCGACCTTTGGGCGCGCGGGCGGGTTTTGCCTGGCTCCACCGGAACCGCCAGGCCAGCAGATCCAAGCCCATCTCGCTCGCTTTCGTATTTTCTCGCTGTCTCTCTCCCTCTCTTCCTCTTCCTCTTCTCCTTCTTCCCTTCACCATGATCCCCAAGATGTCTCTCGAGTCGGCTCTTGACGAAGAACGGCGCGAGATCCTCGAGATCCTCCAGGGCCGCACGCAGCCGCCGCCGCAGAACAGCCCCCAGAGCCCTCAGAGCCAGCACAACCAGTCTCCTCGTCCCCACCATCATCATGCTACCGTGCAAGCTCCTCCCATCCGCTCCATGCTCGATGTTGCGCCTGCTCCCTCGGGGCGGGCAGGGTCCGTCAAGTCGTCGTCTGCCAGCGTACGGAGCATGCTCGACCCGATATCGCCCTCGCCGTTGAGGGAGACGCACAGCGCAGCCTCCTCGCCGACTTCCTCAGCCCATACTCCGTCCATACACGAGCCAGACGGCCTGCGTAGGGCCTCAGAGTCATCATATGGTGGCCTGCCGTCCATAGGGAAGAAGACCGGCGTCGAGGCGTACCAGTTTGGCATGCTACCCAGCGTACCGAGCCAGCTGCCAAAGAGAGTCACCCAGGGTGGCAAGAAGAGCGTCACTGGAAACGGCAACAATCATAACAATAACAACAAACACCACCCAAACTCCATGGCCGCCGTCATGTCCGGGGCCGACTTTGGGCCTTTGCCTGGTTTCCCGCGTGGCAGACAGATCGGCCGCCATGCTGGTGGATTTCCACACAGCTCCACATCTCCCATGCGCTCGCGGTCTCCAGGACCACGCTCGCTGAACAGCCTAAATCCACAGGCAGTCAACTCAAAGCCAAGCGTCAACACCTTTGTCACAGACTCCGGTAGAGTTATCAATTTGGATCACGCATACAGAAAGCTATCTAACGCGGCGCTGCAGCGGTCAAGCGGCAGCCTGGCCCATCTGCCTCACATTGAGAAGAAGGAACTGGAAGATCTGGCTGAGCATTCAGACTCAGATGCTAGACTTGCTAAGGATTACTACGATACCCCTGACGGTGGCTTCAGTGAGGACCACACCAGTGAAGAGGAGTACATAAGCTCAGACGATGAGCTGTGGCAATTGGGCGTTGGAAGAGGCCGTGGCCGGACGAGAAAGAAGCATGATGGCCATGGAACTGACCGCGATCTAGATGACCCAGAAGCTGCCAATAAGGTCAGAAGTCTCCTGGCAGCCGCCGAAGAAGAACGTACGTATTCTCTTTATTTTAATTTTTCTACTTAAGATCATATGTTGACAGTATATACAGGCAAAACCGTGTCCTCAACGTATAAAGTACGGTCTCTGCTGGAACCTGACAACCGCGCCGTTGCAGCAGCGGCTGAAAAGCCCATGAAGCACAAGACCAGTGTCCATCCAAACACTAATTTCGATATCACTGTCTCCCAAGGCAATACCCCGGTTGGCTCAGACGATGAAGGAGATGGAGGAGGCCGTGACATTAGTCGTATGGAGGATGAGGCGGAGATCAGCGAGATCAAAAAGGCCCAGGATCTGAACGTCTACCTCTCGCCAACAGACCAGTCGGTGCCCAACAGAGTCATTCGCACGATTGTACGCGGAGACTTTGCCAAGATGCAAGAGGAGGCCGAGCAAGGTCTTCGTCGAACCCGTAGCTATCTCGTGGCTACTGACCTGAGCGAGGAATCAGTGTATGCCCTCGAGTGGACTATCGGTACTATCTTGCGTGACGGAGACACAATGTATGCCATCTACGCCATCGACGAAGAAAACTCATCGTCCTCTGCCAAACCGTCCGAAACAGACCTTCCATCTGTAACGCCAATAAGCGACGGATATAAAGCTGTACTGGACATGATGACTACAATGCATTCACAGACCGGAGGCAGAGCAAAAGCACCCACTCGGCCGTCATCTTCGTTCCCTTCACCCCATGTCTCAACTACTCATCTCCCTGGTTCTGCTAGCGACAAGGAGAAGGAGAAAGACATCTGCAAAGAAAAGGGCTTGGAGAGCGCAACTGGTTCAGTGGATTCGAGAGCCTTATCGAAGGCGGAGGCAGACCGAGCCCATGCCATCGACGGCCTCACACAGACATGCGTGCGTCTGATGCGCAAGACAAAGCTGCAGGTTCGTGTGGCGGTCGAGGTGATACACTGCAAGAGCCCCAAGCATCTCATCACAGAGGCGGTAAGTTTTGTACTCCATGCCTAACACAGCCACACATATAAGACCTCGTACTAACCAAAATATCCCCCTCTAGATCGATGCTCTCGAGCCGACTCTTGTCATTCTTGGCTCCAGAGGCCGAAGCGCGCTTAAGGGGTTCGTCTAACCTTCTTTCCCCGTATATATACTTCCGCACAGCCTCACTAACGTCTTAACATATTACTAGTGTTCTTCTGGGCTCATTCTCGAACTATCTTGTCACCAAGTCCTCTGCTCCGGTGATGGTTGCTCGCAAGAAGCTGAAGAAACACACCAAGTTCAAGAACAACCCTCTTCGTTTCTCGAACAACCTCGCAGGCTTAGGATCCAACATGAAACTTGCGAATGCCAAAATCGATTAACGCCATACAGCTGACGACCTCCCTCTTCCCTGTTCTTTTTCTCTCACGATACGACTGGCACTGCTTTATTTTATTTTATTTTATTTCTACTTTTGTTACGTCCTCTAGCATTGCACTGCATTATCCATGTTCACCTTTTCCTTTTTCAGTCATCATATCATTGCTCTTTTTTCATCTCTCAGGATTGATTCCCCTCCCACAAGCCTTCTACCAGCATTGCATTGCATGGTCTTACTTTACCAAAACACAAAAGAAGAAAAAGAAAAGATACAACTACTACACAACCCCTGAACCCTAACTCGAACTTGAACCTGAATGCTAAGCAAGCGGTCTACACTTTGCCTTTCTTGCTCTGTTATTAACTAGTTATTTGAAATTACCACTCCCCGGCGTACTGCTGCTGCTACTCGTTTTTATGCCTGCCATGTCATGTTCTGGAGTGGTTTTACTCTGATGGCGTTGAGAATACATGGCCTACCTACCTTACAAATTCCATATCAGTGAAACGGCATGGATGGATGGATGGATGAATGGACGGACGGACGGATGGACGGGACGGATATGTGATTGTGATACGGGCTGGAGTTTTTGTTTCGTGTCTCATCTGCTGGTTTTAAGTGTTCTTTGTCATGGAAATAGGAGTTTAGCTAGGCTAGTTTCATTCAATAAAGGGTTGATATTCGCATTCTTTTAACCAGGAGAGCTTGAGAGCCTTTCATGCCTTTCAGGTATGTCTGAGTATCCTCCTTTGGTACGTATGTACGTGTCCGCACCGCTTGTCCATAAGTGTGGTTCTTTCACTGACCTGAATATGCGGATGGTAGTGAATGCTGGAGATGAATATCTCCAGCCAACCCCCTTGATACCCAGTGAAGACGCAGCTCTTCACTCTAGCCTCTCGAGCAGTATATATACCCGTCTTCCGCTCGCTGAATTCCTTCCTTTTCTACAAAATATATCATCACTTCTACCTAGGAAATTACCCAAATACCCGAACTCCCTATCATATGTACTGGGAGATAGACACTGACGTCTTCTGCTTATGCTCTGCAAACCGTTAGAGTAGTTATACCTCCCAATAACCACGCACAAAGCCCCTTAGCGAGCAGCAGCTACACATGGTGCCTGTCTAGTCAGAAACCCCAGAGCCGCCCAAGAATCTGGTTCTTTCAACTCCTTGAAATGTCAGGATCTCATCATAGAGGGATATCCTTAGGTATTGCTCGTGACAATAAGGACTCTGTGACAACGGTGCGCTGGCCCACGAAAGCCCTGTGAGCCCGTAAGTACTCGTTTAACCGTTTCCTTGAGAGATAAGGGCTAACCCCTGAGCAGATATTCTAGCCACTGAGCATCTGGTCCGCATGCACGTCCAACTCCTTTCGCTCTCCATGCTTGGATTACGTCTATGAAGTTCGGAACGTTCATAATTAGGTACGTCTCATATATCCAATAAGTATACATCAAGACATACTGATAGGCTGTTAGTCGCTCTATGTGGTATAAGCGGGAATCCGAGAGACATGAATACTTGGGCAATCAACGCAACATTGCCTTCTCTCCCTATAATCCCGAATAGCTCATACTTTCAGCCACCTGCAGCATCTTGCAGCCAAAAGGGTTTACAAGGAGTGCAAATATTAGGAAGGACTGCAAGCTACGCTGTCCTAATAACGCAATATAAGCTATCGAGAAGCAATATTGGACCTGGAAAGGAAACATCCAATACTACGACTTCATATCCATACTCACCCTTCCATATAAACGGGGGATACAATATCCCTATCTACTGGACATCCAGGTCTACTGGAAGGTGGCTACCAATCCGATCAAAACCCTTACGATGGAACACAAAACAGCAACTCAAGTATATTATACCTGCAATGACAACAACAACTAGACGACATCCCTGGCCTCAGAATCCATCACGTCCGCGACGGAATACCGGCAGGGAAAATCACCAAGCTCAAATGGGAAAGTTGGGCAAGCAAAGCAGCGAGAAAATCCGAGCACATATAGAAAAGACTCCTGCCAGCGAAGTAAGCTCCCTGATTGCGAAAAACACTTCCTTAATATTGACCAGCGCCTACGTTTTACTATCTCTCGCCTCTATACATTGCGGCATATATATGGTGAGAATGTTCTAACAGGTAGTAGAATACTAGGTTTTCTTCCAGTCGCTGTACACGCATGGGAGATACTGATATATGGCCTGGACACAGGGCCTTGGTCCCGTACAGCCCTGAAATTGCCCGGGTGTTCTCAGGGTCGGTGGCTATGAACTGGCCTTCTTCGTACATAATACGAGGTGTTGGCCCTTCCTGGGCAGGATGTTCGCTATGTCCCTGGTAGCATGGGACTTCATCAGATACATCTTCACCGGCCCTCGTACATCAATGGCCTGTTGATTCAATCCAGAGGAAGGCCTGAGACGCGTGCCTGTACAGCTTGCCAGGGAGCCGCAGGTCTCAGGCCTTTCACAGAGTGTGCACGGCTTGCCCAGCAGTTTACAGCGAAGGAACCTTCCACTTTTGAGCAGGACAATTCGACGTTATATTCGTTACCCCTATTGATGTTATCCAAGATGATGTCAAAAGAATGACGGGTACGAACATCTCCCTTCGTAAAAAAGGTCTCAGGCCCTTCACAGAGTGCGTACGGCTGCCTGGGCACTTTGGCGGAGCATGTGGTAATTGCAAATGGCGCGACCGTGCCTCCCACTGCTCCGTACGGGACAATCAACAGGCCGGACAGGAGGTCATAGTTCTGGACGATGGCCCTAACGAGACGCAGGTAGTGGACCTGACGGGCGGCCAGGGGCAGATTGTTGATTTGACAGAGGAGGACGGATCCTCCCAAAGTATAGCAATCGTGCTATACTAGCTTCCTGTGAGTACATATTTTCATTAATTTATTTGGCTTGGTGACTACGTTCCATCTTAATTTAAGGCTTTTACCTCCTACCCTTATTCTAGCTATACGGGCCCTATATATAGTACCCTAAGTATAGTCTATACCTACTGATCCGCCACCAGAGTGACCAGAGTCGGCCCGGTGACCTCAGCATTCATCGTGATGATAATATATCGCTCTTTTTCCCCCATGATGCCCAACAAGACGCACCATGCTGCCGTGGTATGTCAAGATCCAGGGGGACCATGAGCTACCCATAGAAGCCGGTATATGGGATATGGAGTAAGTTACCGATTACTCACAGAGATCTTATACCTAGACTAACTTCTAGTAGACTTGCAAATTAATATACTAGTATCCCATATAACTTCCCTGCCGCCGTTCATTTACTGAGCTTAGATCTATATCCAATACTCTTAGAAGGCGAGACTTCCACGAGCATATGGCCCGAGCGAAGGAGGTCGGGGATTAAAAATTGAGATTGAGGATTTGAAGACGAACTCTGTTTTAAAAACGAACCTCATAAGGACTGCTAAGACTAGTGAGTTGATCGTGTGGGTTCGCCCTCTAGTTATATATAGGGCGTGCAGCAAGTGTTATACGTTTCAATGTCATAGAACCTACTATAAACTTGTTAAAGTCACTGCCAATTCTTCTGAGTCCTTAGGTACTCAAGGACTGGCCAAAGGATCACTCGTCATACAATCTCTTCACAGTGCCTCCAAGACCCATCAATCCCAGCGTTTACGTGGTCTCATCGGTATATAGTCGGTATTATAATCCCCAAACCTCCATATTCAGTAGGGATGGTAACTATCAGTCAGGTTGTCCAGTTTTATCGCGGCACCGGCAGCAAAACATTGTGATTTCCAGGCAAATGCTCGGGATTGGCTGGCCTGACTCACAAGCTACTCAGACCACAGCATCTCGTAGTGCAAAAGCATGTCATTAGCCTAGGAGCAGGTTTCGATGTGAGAATCATATCATTCCAACGACAATCAAACTCTTTTTGACTTGCGGGTATCGTAGGGATTCAAGATGGTTCCACTTGCAATTGCAAAATACTAGCCAGACAGCTCACAGAAGAACCAACCACCACTGACGAAATGCAAACATGAACTGGTATCAAACTAAACCACCTTAGAAGGAATGTGATCCACGGTTCCTTTCCCCAGGCATCCTGATCCTCACCAGCAATAGTCATGCTACAATGTTTGTCAGGTGTGGTGCTTCCACCGGTTTTAAACGATGAATTGGGGCATAAACCTGCAGCTATCCGCAGAATTTTTTCAGAATATGGTTCTAGCTATTGATAGCAAACACTACCGTAATGCGAATGCTGCGTCTGTACACCTTGATCGTGGTTATGTCTCGTCCGACGTCCGTACTCAGCGTTCTGGCGGCTGCCTTATGGCCGCATCTCTGCGGAGGCTAGGGAATCGCACTGTAACTAGCCCCCATCACAGCATTCCTTATGGTATTCGGTGACCATTCATTGGTGGTCGTATCTCTCAGGAAATGCATTCATATCAAGTATCAACAGAGAGAGAAACACGAAGATGTTGAGGATGTTGTTACAATTACCTGTTTGGGGTTTAGCCCTAAGTAGCTAAATTGGCCTAAAAGTCACGGGTCGCTTTAGTTAATTTCAACTTCAACTCCATCAACATCGAAAGCTCGTTAATTGCAACACATCCCAGCTCTAACAGTGGGGAAAGCCGTGGACTCGCTGGTTTAATGACCTATGCCCTGGTAGGGGCAGACAGATTCTGACTGGAACCTCAGGAGTAACAGCCTGCTGGATCCTGCCTGGGCCGAAGAAGGCGGAGGTTACCTACGTCAACCATCAGCCTGTCAATTTCGATAATCTACAAACCAACAATCTGGTCGGCGCATTTCTTTGTTTCTTAGCACGATGCATTGGCCGACTAGAACGCCACATGTTGGACAAGAAGGGATTGCTGCATGTCTTCGTTTGTCAAACGACCAACAACCCTTATCGGATGCGAATCATAGGAAGATCTTCCATTCAGGTGGCTTTGCTATGCAGAACATCCCTGCAAATGCGGAACTATTATCAATGATACCCCAGAAGAGAATGGGGGGGAAGGGAGTTCCTAGAGCTTTGACGGAGCTCGGAACCACCCTGTTAATACCCTGCATTCTCTAGGATTTATCTCGATTCCATTCTCGTGACTTTATTTTTGAACCCATACAAACGGCTTCTTTGTTGTTGGTAACTCGTACTCTTCGTTTGCTCTTGCTGAGGCCATGTTTAATTGTACTCCATAGGGAGTACAGCTTTGTATGTGCCTGCTTATATTTGCAGAGTTTGCGCCTCCTGCCCATCAAACATGATAATCTCATTGTTTCTCTGTACCAAGTCTTATTCTCGTCAATTGCATTAACCTGAACGCAGCGTTCTTTGGCAGATCATTTGTTTTGGTCGCTCCAGCGCCAATGGTGAGGAACTTTTCACAGTTTATTCTCGACAAAATACGGATACCTGATGCTGATTGACTAGGGACACCTTCTGAACCGCTATCTTGCTCTCGGGGTGATATTTTATTGGACCTTGCAATCCTCTGCAAGATCGGTATCCTCAAGTTTCTCAAGTGGGACGTCAAGAACCACAGTTTCCGCCACTATATCCAACGGGGTGTCAATAAACTACACTACTCCAGTCGCAGGGACTTGTGAGACAGCATTTGGCTACCAGAGACAATATACTGGCTACGTCAGCCTTGCCCCATCTACAATAGGGTCAATTCAGCAAAACTACTCCATCAACACCTTTTTCTGGTTGGTGGAATCGAGGTCTAACCCTCAAAATGCGCCACTTACGGTGTATTTGAATGGAGGTCCTGGAAGTACCAGCCTTGTTGGAGTGTTTCAAGAGACCGGACCATGCGAAGTTATTGAGATTGCAAAGGATAGACTTGGAACCCGTGCAAGAGAATGGGGCTGGGACAGGAGCAGTAACATGCTCTATATTGACCAACCTGTGCAGTCAGGATTCTCATTTGACCGGTTGCGGGAAGGTTCCTTGAACCTACTTGATTCGACATATACATTTCCTCCTTCTGAGCCACCAGCGAACCAGTCTAGAATCACCTGGCTTAATGGTATCACTTCTTCGAATAACGTGCAGGTCACCACAAACACCACTTCCACTGCTGCAAAAGCGCTCTGGCATGTTCTGCAAGCTATTCTAGCGGAGTTTCCACAATATTCCTCAGTTTCTCAGGGCGCTGCGAATATCCATCTATTTTCGGAGAGCTACGGAGGAAAATATGCTCCAAACTTTGTGTCCTATTTCGAAAATCAAAATGCAAAACTTAAGGAGGGCAGGTTATCTCCTATACATACGCTTGAAATAAACGTTCGATCTATAGGAATATTGCAAGGCTGTATTGACGACCTTGTTCAAAACCCCTATTTCTCGATTTTTGCATACAACAATAGCTACGGTATCAGCGCGATCACACGAGAAGAGAAGGACGGCTTCTTGACGAATTTCTCTAAGCCGGGCGGCTGCCGAGATAAAATTGTTGGTTGCCGAGAAGAAATTAAAGCTTCCGACCCCGAAAACACTGGCACCGTAGAGTCTGTGAATCAAAAGTGCCTAGAGGCGCTTTCTACATGTTTGTCAGAAACACCCAACTTATTCTCGAAACTCGGGCGTAGCAGCCATGATATCTCACAGAGCAGTCTTGATCCATTTCCGCCCCATACATACCTTGAATATCTTAACCAGGAACACGTGCAGAAATCAATCGGAGCTCAGATGAATATTACAGACTACAGCTCAACTGTTTCAACCGCCTTCCTCGGTACCGCTGACTATGATCGGGGAGATTATATCTCAGAGCTAGCCAAGCTGCTGAACAAAGGAATACGAATTGCTCTGATATATGGGGACAGGGATTACATATGCAACTGGATGGGCGGCCAGGCAGCCGCATTTTCAATTGCAGCTTCGTCTTCTTCGTATCTAAGCGGCTTCAACGCCGCTGGATATGCGCCCCTCATCATCAACGATACCTATGTTGGGGGCATGACTCGCCAGTTCGGCAATCTATCATTCACCCGAATATACGATGCTGGCCACTTGATATCTGCCTACCAACCGGAGACACTCTTCACGCTATTTTCGCGCATCGTCCAGGGCTCAGTTGACCTATCCACTGGCCAGAAGGTAGATATATCTACATTTAACACTAAAGGTGATGCAAATACTACAGCGACCAATACAGCTCCTCTGATGGCTAAACCGACGTGTTACCTTCGGAAGGTGAAAGATACCTGTTCACAAGAGCAGGTGGAAAAATTGGCTCGTGGGGATGGAGTTATTATCAATGGAATCTGGTATGAGTCTGAATCCGATTGGAAAATGCCATCCCCTACCAGCAGAGATAGGAATGGCGGTGCAGCTTGGACTGGGGGTGTAGTTCAAGCCTATGTCGCTACCAGCACACCGTCAATGGTAGGACAACGTTCGGTTAAACGTTCGGCAGGGACGAAGCAACTGGGCTCCTTGGGCCTGTTTGGCTTGATAACTGTCGTTTTCGCGGGGCTCACTACTACCTCCTTGCTATGTTGAGCCCCTGGTATTTTGAAGGCTAGGCCTAATATTCTGTTCATGCACATTATTGATATTTTTTGGAAAAGACATAGCTATATCACGCCTAGATGGGTTTTAGTCTAATTGAAGAGATAGTAGAGCGTCACGGATGTAATGATTTGAAAGGAAATTAGTTATCCCAAGAAATGTTGTTTGCCATAGAGAATGACTGCTGTGAGCGTATAAATATCGAATGCTTAGATACAATACCGAGAAAAACGATAAATTAGTAACAAAAAATCTAGCCCATCTCCTCTTCATTCATACACAAACTAGATGAAGATTGTGCTTCTCACGCGTCTATGAGGTTGTTATCGGCGCGAGCAGCGGGCTCAGTAGTGTCCCGGGTATCCTTGGTGGGTCTGGATCGACCTTTGCTGGAACGCTGGTAGAACTCGTCGATAACCTTCTTGGGAATACGGTTGAGGAGGTCCTTGGGATAAATTCGGAGAAGGTTCCAGGCAAGGTCCAAAGATTCCTCAATAGTTCGGGACTCATATGCAGATTGGGAGATAAAAGTGCGCTCAAACTTCTCCAAGAATTCAAGGGATAGTTTGTCCTCAGAGGACAGGGCTTCTTCACCAACGACTGCCTTCATAGCGGCTATACATTTATTGTCAGATATTGCAGCTTCAGTGTTTCAATTCGCGAAAAAGAGCTTACCGGCATCACGACCAATGGCGTACTTGGCGTACAGCTGGTTTGACACATCACCGTGATCTTTACGGGTTCGGCCCTCACCAATGGCAGACTTCATCAATCGTGAAAGAGATGGAAGAACGTTGATTGGTGGGTAGATACCCTTATTGTCAAGCTGACGGTCGATGAAAATCTGACCCTCGGTGATATAGCCAGTCAAATCAGGGATTGGGTGAGTGATATCTGAAGTTTCAGGTTAGCGCCACATTCAATCAGAATGAACGGAATGGACTAGAGATAGGAAATCGCAAATACCATCGTTAGGCATAGTCAAAATTGGAATCTGAGTGATAGAGCCATTTCGTCCCTCAACTCGTCCAGCACGCTCGTAGATTGTGGACAAATCGGTGTACATGTAACCGGGGTAACCACGACGTCCGGGCACTTCTTCTCTGGCGGCGGAAACCTCACGAAGGGCATCACAGTAGGCTGAGAGATCAGTCAAGATAACGAGGACGTGCTTCTCGAGCTGGTAAGCGTAGTATTCTGCGGTGGTAAGTGCAAGACGAGGTGTGATGATACGCTCGATTCTGCATCCGTTTCATTAGCTCCACCCTAGCATCCGGAGTCTTGGGAGGGACAGTAAACTCACGTGGGGTCGTTGGCAAGGTTAAGGAAGAGGGTGACACGCTCCATACTGCCGTTCTCCTCGAAATCTCGGGTGAAGAATCGACTGGTCTCCATGTTCACACCCATAGCAGCGAAAACAATGGAGAAGTTGTCCTCGTGGCCATCGTGTACATCCTTGGTTGGCTTCTTTACTAGGCCAGCCTGACGACAAATCTGTGCAGCAATTTCATTGTGAGGGAGACCAGAAGCTGAGAAGATAGGGATTTTTTGTCCACGGGCGATAGAGTTCATAGTGTCGATGGCAGAGATACCAGTGGAAATCATTTCTTCGGGATATACCTAGAGCAATAGCAGCTTAGCATGAGAACCGTATGCACATAAACACAATCGTGGAGACACTCACTCGCGAGTACGGATTGATAGGACTGCCGTTGATGTCAAGGTATTCCTCGGCAAGAACCTTGGGTCCCTTATCAATAGCACGACCGGATCCGTCGAACACTCGACCCAACATGTCTTCTGAGACACCTAGCTTCATGCTGTGACCGGAGAACTCGACTTTGGTCTTTACGTATCAAGTTAGCAACCATTAACCTGCACAGGGGCCATGATATAAGCCTGTTCACCACACCTTTTTGACGTCAACGCCTGTGGTACCCTCGAACACCTGTAAAACCACATCGAATCAGCATCTGCGATATATCAAGTCTGAGGTCTACATGCTGACCTGGACGACAGCTCTGTTTCCTGGTAGTAGGTGGACATGTTAGCATATGTTCTAGCTGTATAGCCGCCTCAGGACCTGCTACACCAACCTCTAGCTTCCAGCACCTGACCAGATCGTTCAGATCCGTCGGGCAGCGTAAGCGATACAATCTCATTGTATCTGGGGAATTTGACCTATAGCGAGTATTGTAGCCCGTCTCATCAGTATATCTGCCATCTAACATATCGGGATGCCGGCGTGTCTGGGAGCTCACGTTGTCGAGGATGACCAGGGGTCCGTTGACACCACCAACGGTGTTGTACTTCAGCCGAGGCTGGACGGAAGCCATCCGGCGGTCTTCTATGCCTGGAGCCATGGCTGCGAGGAAGTGAGACGGCCCTAAACGATATCCAAGTTGCGAGTTGTGTGTGTGCTTCGAGCGGTCGAGGCGAGGCGGGTTGTCTCTACCACCACCAACAACATCGAAACGACGTCAACTTTGGACGTTTCCCAGCTCCCGCCTTCGGGCCAATCACAGCCCGAACTCTGTCTTGCTTAGTCATGGTCACGTGATAGATATGCTTCCGCGCTTCTTTGTTGTTTACTTCAACGTCAACTTTCAACGTCAACAGCAGCCCTGAGGACGAAGCGATGGAATATGGGGTGAAGCCAGGCCGGAGAGGCGCCGCAGCTCCTCTTGGAGGCCCGCCGCTGTCATTGGAAGTGCCTTTTGGCTGCTAGATTGCGGCTCTGGCGTTGTATTCCAGCAACAAGGCTCAGCAACCCGATGATCGACCACCAAAGGGCGGGAAAACGAAGATTAAAATACGACCGCCAATCAACTAGATTCCATGCCAGGCTGAACGATCAATTTATTGGCCCAGGGCCAGTGTTGCATCAGTGAAACAACCTGTTGACTGTCAGCCCACACACCAAAGCGGAAATGGTGCCCGCCAGCCATGGAGCTCAGTGATCATAAATACGAATGGCTGCCTCGTCATTGAGAAGCCTTAAAAGAGGAGATCTACTTCTGCCGTTCAACCCTTGGAATCTTCTTCTTTTCTCCCCCTTTTGTTGTCAAAGTATATACTTATATATAACCTGGAGAATCGACGCCCAACGCGAGCTCTGGGCAGAGTCATATTCAGGCTGAAGAAGTATTCGCATTAGCTGCCAGGATGCCGCTGTTCAGCTCAGGGGCTCGCGCTCGCCTGGCATGGCGACAGTCAACTCAGGACAACAACAATACATGCACTACCAACGAAGGGGTGGGGGAATGTACCACGAAAGCAAACTGTACGACTGTTTTTCATCGAGGAACAATGCCAGAAATGCAGTTCTAACATGCAACGACTGATAGGCCCGGGTGTATCTACTGCCGGAATATGTGACCCCGGAACAAATAACATTGAGGTGCTTCGCCCTTTCAACTCTCAGTATCTTCACCAAAGTCTAATCCAGCGATAGTGCTGTCTTGTTCATGTTTGCAATGTACGTGAAGGCCATGGTGTGTGCAGAAGCATGAGGAACAACGGGTGTGAGGATGGTAAGTTTTTTTCCGGAACTGGCAAGGTAGGTGAACTCCCAGGAGCTGTTTGCGGAGCATATATTGACCTTCGTCCTTAGCCATGGCCATGCCCAGGGCCAAACGATATCAGCTGCTGTGTCAAGTTCGCCGATATGAATAATGGTACAAGCACCACTTCATCAATGCCGATGACATCCTCAACTTTTACAACTTCTCGGACTAGTTCACCGAGCACATCCTCCGCGACCTCCTCAAGCGTACCAATGCCGGCCCACACAGGTCTAAGTGGTGCCCAAATCGGTGGAGTAGCAGCCGGATGCGCTGTTTTTGCTCTATTGATCATACTTGGAGCCACATACTTCTTTAGGCGTCGCAAGGCATCAGAGTCGCAGGGGGAAAAACCGGATACATCTGATAGCGGGATCTCAGAAATGCCAGATTCCGCGGGTGTTGCTCCTCGTGGGCCAAAGCCAGCGGTTGTCTTCGGTGAACTAGATAGTAAGGAAGCGAATGAACTGGACAGCAAGGAAACGAAGATTGATAAAAGCGTTGCTGTGAACCGGGCCCGAGAACTGGATTCGACCCCAATTTCATCCCCTGTCGAGCTTGATTCGTCGCCTATCGAGCCAAAAGAGACGAAGGTGTAATTCACTATGTATGGATATTGGGCGGTCTGGGTCTGGATAATGGAAATGGGAGCCTGAGCTGAGCTCTGGTGTGGATGGGATACCTAACAAATTGGCGTTCGGGATTAACAAGTCGCAATTAATTACACGGCAGACGAATTATTATTCAACTCGGTTGTATGTCAACTGAATATTTGATTTCCTCTTCTTTTTGATAGAAAACGACAATCAATCTAATATACCTATTTTACTTGCACGAAAGCTTTATTTTCCAAGTTATTATATATCTGTTGTCTAAGTGATTCCAAGTCAAGGCATCTATCATCCGAACGACCGATTATAAAAATCCCAAGTCCTCAGTCCATCCGCCTTTTTAGAATCTCAGGTCCCAGCCAATCTTGGGTCCAAGCTCAGGTAGAGCATCAGCAACACTCTGCACATCTTTGTCGCCTCGTCCGCTCAAATTGAGCACGATGTTCTCACCCTTCTTCATCGTCTTAGCGAGCTCAATTGCGCCATAAACAGCATGCGAAGACTCAAGGGCTGGAATGATACCCTCCAGCTGCGAAATGGTCTTGAATCCAATTAGGGCCTCTGCGTCAGTGGCAGCAATGAACTTGGCCCTAGCAGAATCCTTCCAGTTACTTAACTCCGGTCCAACACCGGGGTAATCCAATCCAGCAGAAATGGAATGAGTGTCTGAGATCTGGCCGTGTTCGTTTTGAAGGACGTATGTTCGGACGCCGTGGAGCACGCCCTTCGAACCCCCTGTAAGGGTAGCTGAGTGACGCGCGGTGTTAACTCCGTCACCGCCGGCTTCCACGCCAAGGAGTTTGACGCTGGGATCATTGGAAAAGGGGTAGAACATGCCCACAGCGTTGCTTCCGCCGCCAACACAAGCGACAACAGCATCTGGCAGGCGGCCAGTGAGTTCTTTCATCTGGGCTTTGGTTTCTTCTCCAATAACTGACTGGAAAGTTCGGACGATGGTTGGGAACGGATGAGCTCCGATGGCTGAACCGATGACATAGTGCGTTGTGTCAAGATGGACAACCCAAGCGCGCAAAGCTTCGTTGACCGCATCACGGAGAGTACGCGATCCGGCCTCAACAGGGATAACGGAAGCTCCAAGGAGTTTTATTCTGAACACATTCAGAGCTTGGCGACGAACGTCCTCTGCTCCCATGTAAATAACACACTCCATACCAAATTTGGCGCAGACAGTGGCGGTAGCAACGCCATGCTGACCGGCACCAGTTTCAGCAATAATTCTCTTCTTTCCAAGGCGACGGGCAAGAAGGACTTGGCCTAGAGCGTTGTTGATTTTGTGACTGCCTGTGTGGTTAAGATCTTCTCGCTTGAGATAGATGTTAGCTCCACCGGCATGTTCAGTCAGGCGCTCGGCAAGATGAAGACTGCTTGGACGGCTCATGTATGGGTAGTAAGAGCGGTACTCTTCCCAGAATTTGGGGTCATTCTTGGCCTCGTTGAATCCAGCCTCCAGCTCAGCGAGGCAATCCATCAGCGACTCGGGAACAAACTGGCCTCCAAATTCGCCGAATTGTGCGGGGATAGCTGCAGGGTTCTTGGTGGTGTTAAGAGCCTCGAGCTGATCCGCAAGGCCTGGCTCATCGGTGACTTCGGGGACAGGGCCGCGCTGGACAGTTCGACCTGTGATGCTCGAACAGTATTCGCGGATCTTCTGGGCACGCTCTCCTGGAGCAGCATTGCCTAGGACAGTCACCATCTGACTACCGATAACAACACCCTCAGCGATACCCTGAACTTCTAAGAAGTGTTCCCTGGTGCTAACGCCGAATCCCAGAGCAGCAGGGACGTTTCCGGAATATGTGTGCACTCGCTTCAAAAGTTCGGGCAATCCAGAGCTCAATGTTCCGGTGGCACCGGTAACACCCATTCTAGAGACGACATAGATGAAAGAGTCGGCAATTCCGCAGAGAAGTTTCATACGGGCCTCGGAAGTAGCCGGCGCAATCAGCGGGACATAAGAGAGCCTTTTTAAGTACGCCATATCAGCACGTATCACCAAGTATTGAATCAGAGGAAAGCAACTCACCCTTCTTTTTTGCACAAATCTCTGAATCGAACGGCTTCCTCTGGCGGCAAGTCAACCATGATAAAACCGTTGACTCCTGCGGCTTTGGCATCCTTCAACATTCTCTCTTCACCGTACTGTAGCAAGGGGTTATAGTATCCCATCATCATCACAGGGGCCTTGAGTCCCTTCCTCCTAGCAGTTCTAACCATCTCAAGAACAGAAGTAACGGTGACTCCATTCTTAAGTGCCTGAGTGTTTGCGCGCTGGATGGTAGGACCATCGGCAATCGGGTCTGTGAATGGGACTCCAAGTTCGATAATGTCTGCATAAAACACTCGTTAGGCACGGCGTTCGATTAAAATACCATGTGGATAGTCTGAAAGAACCCACCTGCACCTCCATCTTCCATAGCAAGGATGATATCAACCGTCTCGCTGGCCTCGGGGTACCCCGCTGTGACATACGCCACGAGAGCAGATCTTTTCTCCTCCTTGCATCTCCGAAATGTCTCCTTTATTTGCTCCATTGTGAATGGTGTTGTATATGTTGTGTCGTTCGAGGTCACTGCCGGTGAAAATACCTGAGAACAGCTCGGCTCAGCTGAGGGAGATGCTGGTAGCTATATGTATGCACGGTCTGGTCTGGCGAGACCAGCGTTGAGAGCTGTAGTGGGGCAATCGCTCGCCCAGGGATCTTTTGATACGAGTGACAAGTGGTCAAGGGGCAGGGGATAATAGGCTGTGTCTGCTGCGTATTCGTGAGAGCTTTGCCTTGAGGGAGGAATAATAATCGAGGGGGAAATGGTCGCCTGGGAGGAGTTTTGGTCTTTGCGCTGACTCAATTTTCTGATAAGCCCGGATTAAGATTTCGCCCCACGCAAAGACCAGACCAACTTGCGTTTATTTATAGCATAGGCGGACAGACGTTGTGGAGTTTGATATCAAAACCAATCCTGGATCGAGCTGGACGTTGAATATTTTCAATAAACTCCAATATATTTACTTCTTTCACTTCCCAAGGTTGAGTCCAAAATAGCTAAAAACTAAAACGATCAAACAAAAAAAAATCCAAAATTACAATTCTGCTAGCGAGGCTCAGATAAAACAAGAAATTAAGCAAAGAAAAGCAACAAATCGCAAATTCCCTTTTTTAAATCACGAACAGATAACAGGAAAGAAGACGAGGAAACAATGGCAGAAAAATCACAGAAAGCAGTTCTGTAGTCCCGTACCCATATCCGATGCAAATGCTCTGTCTATAACCGATAACAATAGAAAAGGAGTGTAACCCATGCGGAATAAAACAATTCAACGCAGGCAGAAAAAAGCGCATTAACAATCAATGCTAAAAGGAGTGAAACCAGCCCAACTCGAGGTCTTTTTTATGCATGCAAAAATGCGGATAAAAATGCTACTGTGTGCTGTGGTTTTGCGGCCTTGGGCAGAAACAAGCACGTCTGTACAAGTGGTATTTGAACAAGGAAGGTCGGGGAGATGGTGAGACAAGTGAGGATGGCGGGGAAATGCGGAGCGGAGCGGAGCGAGGAGGTATTGCTGTACCGATGGCGGTGATTGTGGTGAGGTTCGAGGGAAGGACAGTAATTATGATTAGTGCGTCATTAGGGGTAAAGGAAAGGCGTAACCCAAGAGGATTTTTTTTGGCGCCGACGCAGAGCGCAGTAAGGAAAGTAGTAGTGGCACAAGTATTAGAGGACTCAGGCTAATAAGCGGAGTCCTTTTTCTTTTCCGGTGAAAAACAACCAAGATGATCAATATGCAACCAACACCACGCTTGTTTCTGATAAAGGTCGTTAAAGGAGTGACGGAAGGAAATTCGTAGACAGTTGCTTTGGTTCTCTCTTTTGCCGGAGAAAGGAGAGAAAAAAGGGCAACCTCTCAATAACTGATGGCATCGGGGTATGTAAGGAGTGACTGACGGGACCCAAACTCTCGAGAAATGCTGAACAGGGAACGCAAAACTAAGCGAATTAACGATAAACGGAAGAGATCAATCAAAGCAGAATTCGCTATGCAGGCAGAAACGAGATAAGGTGAAACGGAAAGGGGGAGAAGCGGAGTCGACGAATAAAAGTTGACCGGGTTCAATCGCTGAGGTGAGAATTTCATTTCCCGGATTCAAGAGTTCTGGTACGCTGGCATTTGGTTGTGACCAATATATGCACTAAAGTCGAAAGAGGCCTGGCTGGGAACAATGACCGGAGACGGCTGGATGTGTCGGCTAGGTATGCCGGAGTAGTTGTACGCAGCGGTCAAGCTTGGGTGAGATCCAGCGCTGGTGCCCATGACAGAGAGGTAGCTGGATGGGGCTAGTTGAGCAGTGTGAGATGGAAGCGTGTTGGTAACGCCGGTGGACTGCTGATTTCCGGCTGGAGAACCAGCGCGAACATCCACAAGACTTGTGCCGGACATGTTAGGGCTACCTGAGTAGTTTGACCGAAGTGGCGCCGGTAAAGCCGCAGCCGTGGAAGAGTAGCTGGCAGAATACTTCCCAATGATTTTCTTGAGGGCATGGGTAAGGATCTTCCAGGGGAAAACCTTGACATCCTTCTCAATGTTGCGAGGCTTAGGGTTTGGGAAGCCCATGATCACTTTGAAGAAATCCTCGCTGTCTGGCTTGGCCTTGGATACAGTCATTGGGCGGAACCCTTCAAGGTTGCGGCGGATACGGTTCTTTTCTTCCACGGTGAAACGGACACCAACGAGGGACTCCAGCAGATAAATAGTGTCTACGCTGGTAACATAGCACTCCTTCTTGCCAGCCCATTGGATACAGCTGATGCAAATGCTGTTGGGGGCACGCTCAGAAGGCGACACTGGCTTGAAGTCTGCATGGATGGTACTGCCCTCTTGGCGACGAGTGAACTGGACCAGACGGCGCTGGGCTTCGCACTCTTCGGGCTTCCAGTCAAGGGCCATGGCATCAAGGTCACCGTTGAGCTTCAGAACGGCTTTGCTTGGGTACATTGCATAAGGGTTGAATGGCGCATTGGGGTTTGGAGCCCCAGCAAGAGCCTGCTGAATGGTCGAGGTTCGGACCAAGGTTGGGTTTCCATGGTTAACCTCCATTTCCTGGCCAATGGGAGTTACAGAGATTGAAGGACTGCATGATACTGCGGTAGCATTGGAGATACACGGGCTCCATGACGACGCAAGAGGAGAGGGAGCGGTGCCTCTCATCTGAATTTGATGTTCATACTGTCCCTGAGGAAGGACCTGCTGGTACTGTCCAGAGTAGCCACTCATCGAGCTAGGCGTTGGAAGGTAAGGCGAGTAAGGAGAAGTTGACAAGCGCTCAACTTTAACGCCATCGTTGATTCGAATTTGCTTGGTAGAAGCTGAGTGGGTGGAGGCAGCAGTGCTACCATCCGAGGCTGAAGACATTCTTCGTTTGCGTGGAGACATCTGTCTTGCTTCTTGATCGTACGTGAACGATCCAATGCGTGCAAAGTGCTGACTTGACGCCTCCTGATCGTTGATGACGATCTGAAGTGGAACAGATAGTCCAGCACAAGCCGTGGACACGAATGCGGGAGCCGTGACAGTCAACACGTGCTGGAATCTAGACTCCTCGACTTGCAGTGGGTTGATGGTGCAGTCACACTGGTAGGATCCAAAAAGGACAGAGAAACTCCAAGTGGGAGGGTTGAGCAAGTCGTAGAAAGATTCAACGTAAATAGAGAGCTCAGTGCCTTCGAATCCCACGGAAGGAGAGAACGAAGTCACTTCAGGAACAGGGTTGCAGTTAGATTCCAGGCTAGGCGAACGACGGATGTCGAACGGCGACCCGGAATAAACGCTGTTCTGAACGTAGTTAGCGCTGTCGTCGTCCGAGATAAAGCTCCCATCCAACATTGGGTTGTACATGGAAGTTCCGTAGGATCCAGCTGGGCAAGTGAGCAATACAGATGTTTCACGCAAGGCGCTGGAAGTTTCATCCGAGTCTATCCATGATTAGACATTGTGAGAAGACAAGATGGATACGAGGGAAGGGACTCACCTAAGAACTCAATCTTCTGAGACTTGTCGAGAGCAGACATGGACAAGAGGTTACCAGGTTTGGCTAGCAAATTGTCCGAATAAGCCCCAACGAATCGAGACTCCTCTGGATCGGAGAAGTCCAGAGACTCGTCGAAGATCAAAGGGGACTGGAGCTCAAACTGTAACAATAGGAAAGGACATATATGTCAGTCGAACTGTAAATATGAGAAAAAAAAGGAGCAGACCGGTAACCGAAATCTGCAAGTGTAAACCAGGGAGGCCAGGAGGTAGTCGAATGAAAGAGAAGAAACACGACTCAAGCAGGCCGGAAATGCACAGATATATCCAGAAGAGGGATTGTCATGGGATGGGATACATACCGGAGCTCCGTGAGTCTTTGAGTAAGCCAGATTGGCGGTATTGTAGAGTATGCAGCGGGAACGCGGTTTGGTTTAAAAGCGAGTGACTGAGACTAGATCTCAAAACAAAAAGCACAAAATCAATAAGAACTGCGTATCTGGTCAGGTACGTAGTTCTTTGAACTATAAACGAGTGACGGTGTGATTTTTTAGAATTAAAAAATCATTGAAAAAAAAAATTACTTCCGATCAAAAGGCGAACGAATGAAGATGTTGTTGAGACTAGAACTGAAGTTCGTAGGTCTAATTCGTTCAGTCAATTAAGACAGGAATGGTTGCACGGAACAAGGCGAATGTTGAGATCGAACAGATGTCTGGATCTTGGGTTCCTTTGAGTTTGTCGAACGGGGGATCCTTGAGGAAATTTGTGTTGATCCGTGAAAGAAAAGTGAAAATAAGAAAAAAAAATCAAGCAATAACTAAGCTGTTTTATGGTTAGTATGGAAAATGATCTTCAAGGCGAAGATGACGGAGAAGAAGCAAAAATAAGGGTATCGGGTATGTGCAGAGAGCAAGTAGAAACTCACCGAGAGAATAAAGGAAAAGAAGCAAGAGACTTAGAAAGCCACTGTTCGTTCCAATAAAATTGATAAGTTCTGCACACGGAAGAATCAGGATATCTGTTGATTCAGTTAGTCTCGGATCGTCAAGACATCGATAAAAATGTAAGACCATGGAGAGTCCGACAAAGGAGATTATAAAGGGAGATATGTGAGCCGTAAAAGCGACATACCTTGATAAGAGGTTGGCCCGTCAAGATCCGGCTCTTCATATGAATACCTTTACGGAATTCAGTTGGAGCCCTAGTCTGCGTCTAGCTGCAAGACTGAGGATGATGTTGGTGTTGTTGGTGATGAGAATGGTAGAAGTGGTGGTGATATACCAGGCAGAGAGGTGTGGGCCTAAAGATTATATCTGCCTGGTTGCCGATACCCGACGAGTATGAGCTCGGCGTTTCTGGTCCGGACAGCGTGAGTGAGGCTTCCTTTGCTTTCAATTATATATAAAAGATATAGCTCCCAGGCCGAGCGTTTGGAGGCGACCGGATGGAGGCGAGGTGCGGCTCTCGGTTGCGACGGATATTAACGATAGATTATATGGATAATGACGAAACGGCCCAGAACAATGATAGCGACGGCGACGAAACTGATTAAGGGAAGCTAATAGAGGAGCAGCAGTCCGTCTCTCTTCTTCTTTTTTTTTTTCTTTTCTGTAATGTTGGATTGTCGGATTTCGGGGTGGAGGAAGGGCAGGTAGATAGCTGGTAGCAAGGCACGGAAAACAAGGGACAAAAACAACACGACGGGGACAACCGGGTTAGCGAGCGTAACTTCGTGAGAAGAGCGAGTGTGTTGGATAGCTGATATCGAGGAGAACTGGGGGAGGGCGAGGACGGGAGTAAACGAGAGAATCAAAACGATGGAAGCGTGAGGATAGCAAGCGAAGGCAGAAGAAAAAGAAGAAGAAGAAGAAGAAGAACGAGAAGTCAAAAGAAACGAGGAGGAGAAGTTGTTTTAAGCGTGATAAGGAAAAGGGAAGGAACGAACAAGAAAGAGCGAAAAGGAAAGAAAAGAAAAAAAAAAAAAAAAAGGCGGAACCAGCGTGACGAAAGTTACCAAAGTTACCGGCGCTGGCTTCCCCCGCTGGCGCCTGATCGGGACTAGCGCCGAGACCCACAGGGCAGCATGGCCCCTTCCCGAAGCGGCGAATAGTGGGTCCTCCGCCGTGCGCCTGCCGTGTCCGGTACAAAACGATACACGCGATACCGTAAGTTCACGGCAGGCAGATGACGAAGAAGGTCACATGAGGGCAGTCACGCGCCAATCAGCGGCCGCCGGGCTGCTGTAACGCCGGTATTGGTATTTTACCCACGCCCGCGGGTTGCACGCTAGTAACACCGCCGGCGTTTCGCCTTTTTTGCGCTTTACACTTCGCGACTTGACAGTGTATAATAATAATATAGCGCTGCTCGATATAGAGTGGGAGCGCCAGCATGGCATGGCGGCCAGTACGCTGTGCGGATACAGGAGCAGCTATAGCGCTGGAGAAATATAATAATATGACAACAATAATAACCGTCATATAATACTTGGAAGACGGCTTCGACTGTGGGCGTATGGCGAACGGCCAGTTGACTCGTGGAGCACGAAGCCGACAGGCCACCACCCAGCCCGGATAAGGGTCGATTGAAGGAGCCGTTGCTTCTCAGGGATCAACGTGGGCGGTGGCTTTCTCCCTCGATCCCTGCTGGATGTCTTCTTCCTGACGCTGACGGGCTGGCTGCTGGTGTTCTTGTTCTGTGCATGGAGCATTTCGTGCATGGCAGGAGTATCCACCACCACCACCGCACACTGCTGCATCCGACAGAAGCAAAAAAGAAGCTGAGGGTCGACGATGAGGTACGGAGATCCTCAGGTATCTGTTTTACTACTCCATACTTCCTACTGCTACTTTGACGGTCGATCCAATCCATCAGGGTAATCAGTATCCCTGGGGCTCCGTGTGCCAGAATGTCTCTTTTTATCTCCGTGGCTCGCTACTGGCTGCCGAATCTCCCATACCTTTTACACACACACACACACACACACACACCCCTTCTGGAAGGCCAGCAAAGGGATCGATCAGGGTGGTGGTCGACCGTTACAGTGTGATCACGCCGACGTCACACATACACTTGCTTGCATGCATGCAGCATACGTAGATGCAGCATAACTCTCTCATCATCTTCTCCGTATGTACCAACTATAACACTTTTTCTCGCAGTTGCTGACTATTCAATCTTCCTGGTATTATTCCACGCTATTACTCTCATCGCGTCTGTCATCGTCTGGCGTTGGGCCTCCCACCTCGCCGGTTGTTGGTTCTCGTAGTCTGGCTGCCGGTTCTTCAACTCTGGGACTTGGAAAAGGGTGCTTAGCTAATATTCTATTTTTAGTTTTTAGCTCGTCCGCTGTTATTTTTAGCTGACCTTGGTCATATTCCCGCCAATCAGAGGCCGAAGAAAGGGAAGAGAGAGCATAAAATAAAATAAAATAAATTCATTCTCTGTCATGCACAGCCCTGATACTGGAGCCCGTTCGCTAGCGAGTCGTCGCTTGATGGGTTGTCATTCCACCTCTCGCTTGTTCGGATAGCTCAACTCTAAATAACACCGGATGGAACCCTTCGATGAACCGCCAGAGGGGGAGGTAGCATTTTTGGCGTTTCTTTTCTTCTTTCCCATGCTTCCTCTGCATCCTTTTAAAGATGACTTCACTGCCCTTTCTTGTTCGACAGGCGCAGCATACGAGGGGATGATGGCATCAGTGGGATCTTCCCTTCTTCCCTCTGCCCTATCTCCCAACGGCCGTGCTGGCAAATCATTCGGCCCGAAACACTTTCTGTCATCACGCAGGATGGATTTACGAATATCGCGGATAAAATGTCAGACACTTTTTCTATATATATAATTTTTTCCCCCGATTGACTGACTCGGTACTCCGTACGGAGTACAACACGCCTTACCAAGCTTGTCAGTGGCCGAAGTAGCCCATGCTTGGTTAACTTTCAAGGGACGAGGAATGCTATCTTGTGCAACGTGGTCGTCAAGAACAGATGTATGTACAAAACCACCACCGATTTTACTTACGATACTTGCTGTCGTCCCTTGAGAGGGACGGAGGTGCATGAACTCAACATCGGGGCCTTATCCCATCCTCCATTTGCACTTCACATCCCATATTGGGCTGCTCAGGAGCAATTAGACTAATCATCCCGTTTCCGATCTTTTTTTTTTTTTCCCCCATTCCTCTAAAATAATGTACCAAGCGGTGTAAGCGCATCCCACTGCCTTTCACACTGCCTCCTCCGTATATGTACACTTGATACATCCGTACCGGCTGGGGCACAGATAGCAAGCCCCAGACGCACATATCCAGCGTAAGGTAACTCTGTAGCACGCTTCCATACTCCGCATTATTGCTGTCGTGCATTTGTTCGCTGTATCCTCCTCTTTCCCCCCCAATACCCTGTGGATTCCCCTTGTTCAGCTGGAAATTGGGCGTTTCATCTTCCAAGTCACTCAGTTGCTGGCTGCACCCTGCGAACTCCTTTCACCAAAACGAAAACCACGCCTGTCCTTGTACTTACTTCTCTTTGCCCTGGAGAAGATCACAGCCGGAAATCAGAATTTCAAGAAAGTGTACTCCGTACAAGACACCTTGCTGAAACGGACGTTGTGCTTTTCCGTTACTTAACGCCAAGTATAAGCAAACTGGCCTGCATGAACGAAAATATGAGCCAGACAGAGTAGAGCAGACGTGGCCAGGTCATGAGTTTCCTCTCCAAACTTCTTCCAAGGTGGGTGGCCCTTGTAATTTGTTAATCAATGCGGTCGGGGCTCCATTTCCGTTCGCTTAAGAGCGCCAACTATGAACTGCTCAGAGCTGGAATCATGGGCCGCAAGGTAAGTAACGGCGTTGTCGAAGCCAACCATACTCCGTATTATTGTTGACATATCCGAGGTTAATAGAATCCCCCTCTCCCCTGAGATAACTGCCGGATAACAGTCATAAAATGTTGAGATGCACTCTATACCCCTGGCTATTGGGTGGAACAGATACTCGATGGACATGCAGGCCACGCCCACTTTTTTTTTTTATGCATTCCCTCTCCTTCTCTGCTGTGCCTAGGGCGATTTGAATGCAAGCTGTGCGATACGCTGCATCTTTTTCGCTCCACGACCTTCCCGTCGGTACTCCATACTGTCCTTACTTATGACTCCATCCAGGGGCAGATCCATAGCTCTTAATTTCATCCTCAACAGCTTTCGGCTGCCTGCTTTTCATGTCTTGTGACTAAGAGAAGACAGAGTAGAAAAAAGGGGTTAAAAGGATGGCGTGCACCGTCGAACACGCAAACGAAGCACCCGGCACATGTCAAGCTTTGAGCAGCAAGAAAGCGAGCAAGCTCTGACAGCTCTGAGAGCTCCGGGGACAGCTCCAAAACTCCCCTACCCGTCCATGATCTACATACATACACAGATCTTGCGTCTCATGCAGCCCGCGATTCTTCTTTCACCCTTCTCCCTGTCAAGATCTGCTTCCGGCGTATTAACGGTACGGTGATCTGCCTGCATCGCATTTTGGTGCATTCCGAGTCCAGTAGCATGAAGTAAATTAAATGAAAGAGACGGGCCAAAGGGGTCATGGGTGGACACAGCGTAAGTCTTCTTCGACCTTTTCATTATTTGGGCGAATTGGCCATACTGCGGGCAAACAGCCAGGCAGGACAGGCAATCATCAACCCTCCTCGCCGCACGGACGGTATAGTGGCCGTTTGATATTGCGAAAACATGAAATGCTCGCAGGTCTTAGCTCCTCGTATAACGAACTGGACGTTAAATTAGTTAGTTCATGCTCGGAGATTATGTGATTTTCAATGATGATGCGGCGTGTGTTGAAGCGAAGCCCATTCGATGTTGAGCAATCGTGGGTTGCGTTGGGGACGGAGAGCCAAGCTGGAGCTTCTTCCCCCCTGGTCTATACAGGTCCCTTGATATTGCGTTTCATTTCAGAGCTTTCTCCACGCGCGGAAGCAAACGCAACCCGCCCTGCAGCTTTCTTTTTGCGAAAATAGTTATCCTGGGGGGAGGCTAGAACGGTGGACTGGCCTTGTCGATTCACAGGTAAAACGGAGTGGGCGAAAGGGGGAGAAGGGAATCGATTGATTACTTTTTTTTTCTTAATCATGGCTAGTGAGCTAGTCAGTTACTGAGTTAGCTTAGATACTGTGGCTGGTGGTGTTGGTGATGTTGCTCACGAACTAGCCATGGTGCTACGAGTAACTAACTATCGTGCTCCATCCCCCTTTTCCCTCACGGAGACGCCGGCCAGGGAGTGTCCAGGGTTAGTTATGCCTCTCACAGTTTGCTTCCAGTCGAATCGCCAAATTCGATTACCAGCTTGCCGAACTGATTGCCCCTTTGCATATCGTCGAACAAGCCGTTGATACCGTCAAGATTGTCAATACCCTGGACAACTTTCCACACCACTGGCATAATTTTCTTCTCCCTGACAAAGTCCACCATCTCCTTGAACTCCTTCCTTGAGCCCATAGTTGTGCCCCTGAGATCAATGTTTTTCATCACGGCTTGCATTAACCATGTCATCTTTGGGCCAACTGTCATTCCATAAATGGAGATTATTCCACCGTCCTAAAAGGGGAGTGTGAAACGTGAAACGTTAGCAACGGGCCTTAATTGAAGCTTATATAGAGCCACTTGGCTGAATCACGCCGATATGTGCCTATCAGAGGGGGCGCAAAAGAGCCCGACCACAGCGCTTTGGTGCCATGTCCACTCCACAGTTGACCACACCGTTTAGGCTTCCGGGGTGTGTTTATATCATATCAAGCCACGATATACTCCGTAGAGAAACATAGCGGTAAATAGGAGAGAAGGTGCGTTTTCACCTCACAAACCCGGCAAGGCAGAATGATGAGGTGTGGACTCTGAAATACCCGTAGCTTAAAGTGGGTATATAACAAGAAAAACGACATACCTTAAGCAACTTCACCCCCTTTTCAACGACCTCTCCGCCCGCACCGTCAATGATAGCGTCAAATTTAGCCTTCCCGTTTGGCAACATGCCCATCAGCTTCTTCTCCCATCCTGCCTCTTTGTAGTTCACTCCACCGCGAGCTCCGAGCTCGACGGCCTGCTTGATCTTCTCCTCACTAGAGCTTGTGACATATACATCCGCTCCCCTTGCCGCCGCAAAGCGCAAGGCCATCAGCGCCACACCTCCACCAATACCGGTAACCAAGATGGCAGCTCCGGTTCTGGAGTTAGCCTCACCAGCTTTGGTCACGAGTGCTCTCCAAGCAGTCAACCCGGTCAACGGCAGAGCCGCTGCTTCAGCATCAGACAGATGCTCTGGCGCCTCCTCAACCTCACTCATATCCAGGGTGATATATTCCTGTAATGTTCCCTTGTCATACAGGCTTGTGCCTCCCATGATTCTGAATCCAGTGGCGCTCTCGGGCCCATCGGGGGCATCTTTCCAGCCAGTGGCAGGGTTCAGAATAACCCGCTTGTTCACCCAGGATTGAGCATGGGGCACATCCGGTCCTGTCGAAGCCACAATACCAACTCCATCACTTAGTAGGACCGTTTCGAAACAGGTCCCTGGGTATAAGTGTTTTCGTATAAAGAGGTCCCGATGGTTAAGTGAGGCTGCGGTGAGTTTGATGAGCAGTTCAGTCCCTTTTGGGGTTGGCATTTGGACCGAGCGGAGAGAGAGTGGGTAATAGACTTGCCCAGGTTTTCCGAATTTGCCATCTTCGCTTGTGATTGTGATAGCATGCATGATTGTGGACGTTCCTGAAGAAATTTATACCAGGTATGGACGGGGGTGTTGTATACTCCAGTAAATTATTATAGGGTACCGGTTCCTGGGGATCGAAATTGAGCTCTATGAAGAAATATAAGCGATTGAGATCGACGTACGGAGTAATCAGGATGTATACGGAGTATATGTATACACATAAGGATAGCCGGTTGGAAAACGCGGCAGATAACGGGATAGGGGCTGGGGGTTTGCTCAGCTCTGAGAATCGCCATATCACACTTACTTCGAGATGCAGAAGCAGGAGATAAGTTTTCAAGCCCTAGCTTTTGACAAAATTGGTATCGTATCAGTTCCCTCTCCGAGAACTAGTATAGAGAAAATAAACAAATTGTATGGCGTATCCAAGTTATGCCCGGTTTGTAGGCGGCAATTCTCCTAGGATGTAGCAATTATGTCGTCATGCCCACTGGGAAAGCGGTAGGTTGACGAATCCAAGCTCCAAGATATATATATAATTGTGGAATAAGCAGACAAGCAGCCCTCCAGCTTAGAATTAATCAGTGCAACAAGTGTAGATGCGTAAAATATCTAGTCGACGGTGGTGAAGTGCCGTTTCTTGCATGATGATTAGAAATCGACGTCGCTTATCAGATTTGCCGAGGCACATCCATTGGAACCGCGGGGCCGGATAAAGTTCGGCGATAAGACTGATGACTAATACGACAATTTCAACATCACAACAACATCATCAACAACAACAACAACTTCGCCTTCAGTGGATGATAATAGGATGATTTCAGGAGATGGGTCTTGCATATTGTACAGATTACGGTGCAGGATACGTGGACAAGTATTCAAGTCCACTCTCCCGCCTCAGATGCATCACTAGTGCAAACTAGCGACAATATATAACGTCTATCAGTATGGAGCTGATTGGATACCGAAGCAACCATCACAGACCATGGGTAGTAAGGGGTTAACTGTCAGGGCGGTTGGAATGCTTCTGCGCAAGCATTACCAATCGAACCATTAGTTAGTCAACTTCTTCGTGATCCTGGAATGGCCAGCCCTTCTCAACGAGGAACCGGTCATCGTCATCCTCGCCCCGAGCCAACCATTCTTCTTTGAACTCCTTGTTCAAAGCAACTACCTTATCGTACGATTCATTCCTCACCCAGCCGTCCTCGTTTATATGGTCTAGCCTCGACCGCCAATGTTCGGTTAGGAAGTTGAATTGGAACCAGTGCTCCTCGAGGGTGTGGAACTCTTCTTGTTCCTTATCCGTGAACTCGACAGGGCATTCGATGGTTCCAGCACGGCTGCCTAGAACCATATCCCAGTTTAAGACTATCCTGAGAATTGCACCTTTCAAAGTGATGATGTCCCCGCTCCATTGGCGCCCTGCTCTATCGGCGAGGTGTTGTCGTGGCATCAGCAGTAGATATCGAAGGGCGTTAAGGTGAGGTTTGTTGTCTCTTCCGTTGAATACCATGTATAGCCAGAAGAGCATCCTTCGTCTATGAAGCTCGTCCGCGTGTTCTTTTTCTTCTGCGCTTAGGGTGTCATAGTCTGGTGGCAGACATGGCTTTTCAAGATCCTTTGGTGGGTCGGAGTCCGGGTTGTCGAACATTGGTGGGTTCCCTGTCACTAGCAGAAGCGGCAAAATGGTGGTATACTGCCAGTCAATGAGGCAGGTTACCTCACCTTCATCAGAAACAAATATGTTCCTTGGGTCAAGGTCTAATCTCGTGAGCCCTGGTGTCAACTAAAATGCACAGGGCAACAACGTACTTGGGTGTCGTAGAGTCGGCTTATTCATGGGGTCGGCGGGATCTTGAGGTAATATATACGGAGCCAATGACATGTACTTCTTGAGCAAGTCAATATAGACATCGTGGGGGACCTCCCTTGGTATGCCCTCTAAGGCATTGTGCGGAAAGGTATTCATCATAGGTTTGCCGAACTTTTTGGTCCATTCTAGCTCCCGTTGACCAATGCTTTGCAGGTACTGGCAATGATCTCGCCCTATGCACAGTTAGCATATCACGATCATATACATTGTGGCCAGGAACACTAACATGGTCCTCGATTCAGGTCGAAGTTTGCCCGTTTTCCACGCCAGAACATGTAATCTGCAATGGGACCGATACAAAATCTATCATCTTCTGAATCTCCTTGTGCATAAAGGTCCATCCTGAGACCCTGGGGAAGCGTATCTCTATAATACAAGCTTCCATGAGCTGCAAAGGGGAACGAGAAAAGTTTCTTCTCGATATCAACATAGCTCGTCACCAGCTTCAACATCTCCTTGGGCGTGATATCAAACCATCGATCCGTCAATGGTTTACCGGCAGCCTTTTCCATGATGATATACTCTGTTCCGACTTCATTCTCTCTCTCGGAAGACCAAGCATATACCTTGGGAACAGGTATGCCCTTCCCTCGCAAAAAGTCTAGAGTAGCAACCTCACTTTCGGTAGCGAGCTTCTGTGGCACGGCTAACAAGTATGGTATCTTCACAATAACTTCGAGCCCATCATTCATGGTCAGGAGAAAGACCCTGTTGAAGCCTCCTTCTGCGAGCTTTGTGATGCTGGTCGTACAGTCACGTCCAACAGCTCTGGCAGCGACTCTTTTCAAGGCCTCGACATTGAATTCGACATATCTCTCAGAAAGCCGAAGATGCTCGTTGTAGAGATACCGGCCGGATGTGTATTTGAATAGATTATGGTTGTGTCTGGGTGCCAATGTCGAGCCATGGTGGACAAGGCCCAGGACCGGAGTAGCAGCAAAACATCTCGGTAGGCTGGGATATAGCGGGTGTTTCCAGCTGAGAGCAGAAGTTGGGCGACAGCTAGGAAGACGAGAGCGCATCCGAACTGCTCTTCCAGTCGGGCGCATGATGGCTCTGCTTACAGTGAGTATATGGATACAGCAATAGGCTGCACTTCGAGATGAAGCAAATAAATAAAAAGTTCTACAATCCAACGACTGATCATCCTTCTTGGCTCGATATGCACCTCACACCCCTTTTAAATTGCCCGGTCCAACATGAATTAAAAAGCTACAGCATCATACAGGATACAGATATCCATTTGGCATGGCAATGTTCCTTCACGAAATGCTGCTCAAGTGTTAACTTTTAAGGATGCAGAACCAATCCCTCACGGAAAGCCAGTGGCTTCTCAAGTGGCTCAACCTTCGACGTCCATGACGACGCCCTCTGGCGTGAAGATTCCAGGCTCGAGTCTCCAGTTGAACGCATCGACGCAGGGCCTAGCCATGCTGGCTAATGAGGACGTACCAGACCGGATCGTCATCTTCGGAATATGGGATTTTCTACAGCATCTAGCAAGCATCACAGTGGAAGAGAAGTACGTGCTTTCATATACCATCATATTGAAGTTGTTAGCCTGAACGTATTCGACGAGCCGGTATAGCGAATGGAGCGGCATAACTAGTTATCGCAGGCTCGCAGTGAAGTTTCCAGATCCCAGGCTGCCGTTCATCAACAATGTCAGGCTGTTGTTGGATTTCTTCGATTGAAAGAAGCGAGCTTGTGGGTGAGTATCACCACGGAAACGTCCATACGAGGAAGAAGAGCTTCGTCTATGCCTGGGTGCCTTGCTAGATGGTTATCTATTGTCAAAGCTCGAAATCTGGACTTCGCCTTTAGCTGCAAGTCGACTTTGGCCAACCTGGCCTAACCTAACCAGCGTGGACTCTCTGCTGGCTGGATTTGACGATACCAACTGCTCGCTTCCAGGACTGGTTTAATCAGTTAGCAACCAGCTGGCTGTTGACTTGGATGCAAGGAGCCTCCGCCTTGTCCACCCTAACATGTAACTAGCCAGAGCGTTGGCTAGTTTCCCAAGGACGGAGCTTTTACGAAGGAAGAATGCCCGGGACTCTGCAGCAACAAACGGCCTGAGAGACCGCTTTGACTGATACTTGCTTTACGGGAAACATGTAGCCGTGCCTCTAAAAAGAGCTTCCGTCTAGGAAGAGCTAGGGGTGTATGACTGTGGGTGATCGCTTACGGGATCGCGCATTGTGTCTTTGACCAGCTTTCTTTCACGACGGGAGCTGCTGGTATCCGGGAACGGATTTGGAGTAGTTGGCCATGCCAAGTCATCATGCTCCAAGTGATTCATTGATTGAGTGAAGATACCAAGGATCCATTCAACCAGACATTCACTGCTACGAAGTGGTTGATGGGGAATGGCTATAAAATCTCAAGCTGAGCCCCAGCAAACTTGAATACCAAATAATTATCTTACGCAGTCCTGAGACCTGCTGGGACTGTCGTTGTCGAAGGCTATGAACCAGCCATGCTTTATTCCCGAAGATCTGAAGACCCAGGAGTTCTGCGCTCTGAGCGTCCTCTAGCTTCTGCGTTACTGACTTTGGGTTGCAGGTTCCTGTCATCGGTTGTCTACACTGTCTACTACTCCTTCGCACTGCCCGCTGGGCAGAGAATGCGCTCCGACTAAAAAAAGTGCATATCTAGAGGAAGAGTTGCATCGAATATCAACAACGCATGCGACCTGGGCAAAACCGCCCAGGTCCTCAGCCTAAGACCAGCCTTAACGGACCGCTACTGGACCGGCATAAGCGTTTGCTCCAATCAACGACAGCAGGAAGTACTGATGTATCCCCGCACAGCTATATGGCGCTGTCTCTAGGCGATACTATAAACAGAAGCCGATGTGCTTAGGGGCAGCGGCTTAGAGCTGCTGAGTTACCCAATAAACATGGTCCTCTGCGAGAGCCTTAGCTGAGAAGAGAGGGTACACTGTGTGGGAGAGGGAATGCCACGAATATCTAGTCAGTTACTTCAAGCCTGGATGGCGATGCCTGAGAATTGTAACTAACGGGTTAGGTAGTATATGCTCTCGTCGGGCTCCAATGCGCTTCAAACGACAAACAAAACCAATATTATTACCAATAACATTGACAAGACCCGGTTGCAAGGCATGAAAAACGACCTTATTATCATTTATACAAGGGCTACTACATACTTAACGGTAATAACGGCGCGCAACATGCTGGTTGGCTCGGCGCAGGGTCTGACGTCTCCATTCCCATGCATTCAACTAACCCGTCATACGGCTCGATACCCTGCCCAGTACAGTACGTTGAAAAGGATGTCCTTATCCTCACCTACCCCGGAACATCTCAACCACCATCTACTCCTACCCAGTGGTGACATGATTGGTCAACTACATAGTCAATCTCTTTCAACCAAGGCTCTAACCAACATTCCAACAACACCAACAACATGGCATCCCTTGATGCCGTCTTGGTCTCATAAATGCCATAAAACATTCCACGAGGGTTTATTAGTGTATGGGATCAATGTCTATAGGCCGGCATGCAGCGCAGTTGGTCGGCCCATTGATACTACGGCAGGCCGGTGTCATCCCCATTCTTGATGCAGTCAAAAACCACATGCCACAATCTCATTTGGCATTGCTTGCAAAGTCCTGGAATCCGTCGGTGACCAAGAGAGTATACACTAATCAAAACGGATCTGCGTTCAGCTACCTCCTCTTTACTGCATACCACTCCCAGACATTCAATTCAATCAAAGAAGTGACCAAGGCACTCGGTGAATGATTTCTTTGACCAGGGTTTAGTATTAAAACGGACTCACCCCCTGATTATAAGTATTTTCTTCTCCACCTTTCTACAAACACACTGCCCAACCAAAGACCCAAGCATCTCCATGCCTTTTTCACAAAAAAGCCCCTTCTTCATCTATGGGCTGAACCAGTAGCTAGCCCATGTTTCTAACTACTAAACATGACCTCTAAGTAAAGAGCAAACCCTACCTAGTGATAGGCAGGATGAAGTTATCTTTCAAGAATACCCTTCCTGGACTTTATCGTTCTGCGGAATGGAGTCTTGGCCTCACCACGGTTACGAAAAACAGCCCGGCAGTGAGCATGGCAACTTCATATTGGTTGCAAGTTGGATTCCAAGGACTTGGTATACAGAGGACGAGGATTTTCTACCATGCGGATACCCGTACGGAGTACGACAAGGACGCCGGCGCCGGCTCCCGCGCTATCAACAGCAGCAACATATAAAAACCCCTTCCTCCTCTCCCTCCTCTCTCTCTCTGTGTGTTTGTCTCCATCTCCCGCTCGCTTGCTGTAGTGTGTGATATCCCGCTCCGCACCGACCTCGCTGTGACAGCAGGCCATTAAACCCGCTTTCTCCTCTTCCTCCTCTCTCTCTGTGTGTTTGATTACAATCTCTTTGCTCGCGCATTCCTGGTAAGTCAACGGAGGACGTCCATACATGAGTTATTGGAAATGTCCGCCTATTCAACACTGCCAGGCAACAGTGAGCCAATGATTAGAGAATAAATTATAGCCAAGACTTTTAACTGACTTTATTACCCAATAGGAGGCCCAATTGAGAATATGGACCCACGAGTTTGACTTCCAATTAGTCGCGTTGTTGGAGTTATTCAACCAATTAAACTTCAGACGCCTGCTATCAAAGCGACGTCAGCAACTACTAACTGATGGTTATCAACACCACTCACTACCTTGAATATTGCTAATATTCCCACAGCTGGATCTCCAACAACCGCCTGCTTTTGCCTTGCTCTTACTGTTCAATTTCTGGAGATGACATCCGAGTCACGTGGGTGCCTTGGCAGACAGGCACGTGACCTATCACGTGATCGGCATCACAATTGCCTCCCCCTTCTCTGGGTGCTGTCCTCAGCGCCAAATATCAAAGATCCTTATCAGATTTGAATCTATTGATGAATTCACTCAATAGGTACGAGAAAAAACGCGTGTCGTCGACGCATTGTCTTCCTAGATAGTCTGATGACTCATCCAGATAGAGCAGGATATATAAAGGCCTTCCTTTCCCACTTCTTTCTTCTTCTTCGAGCTATCAGTCCTTTTTCACAGAGACTCCTTGCTGGCCCCCCTTGCTGATAGCCCCTTTGCCTTCTTCTTCTTCTTCTTAGCGGAATTCCATAAGTTTAAAGACCTTGGTTGAGCTACCTAGCTCCCAAAAAACTGACTGATACCCGAGGTTGAGCTTGGCTCCCTTTTGCTCGAATTTTTATTGGAAGTTGAGCCTCTTGCTCCTTCTTTTTCTTCTTTGAAAATGTTGGTGGATCTCCGCATAACATCGACGCCAATCGTCGTATGAAGACGTCTTCTGATCTCCCTGGACAGTACATGCTCATCATCAAGCTTCCTTTGAGGATACCTGCTTATTCGTTATACGTATGAATTTGCAAGGTCTGAGCTGTCGAAAGATATAATACTACGTTTCTTCTTCACCTCTATAAAGATAGACATCAACAGTACTGAGGATATTGAGTTAAATGACAGTTTACTTCACGAACTGAAAGATTTTGGAGACCTGCTTTTAAATCATTTCTTTGCTCCATGTAAGCTCTGCCCGCTCAGCTGGGTCCCTTATTTGGTTCCTGCCGCTGACGCTTTTTGCAGTGAAAACAACTGGCACGAGAACCCCACAGCCTTCTCCTGCCAGTCTTTCGGCACTTCAAAGAGTACAAGGGCAACATGAGTTCATAGGTACTACACCCGAGCGAGTTGCAGGCCTCCGCAGTCTGTGCTTGGCACGCGATCACCACAGATGCGTGGTTTCGCAGTCTTTTGACTTCAAGGAGGGAATCGCTCGCCTGTCAAATGACCCAGATGCTCAAGATGATGAAGGGATGCAGCTTAGGGGACAATCGTTAGTTGCGTTATAGGTGGCCCATATCATCCCTCATTCTCTAATGCAATCAGACACGAGGTCTGGTTTGGTAAGTCACAGCTTCAAACAAATAATTAGATTTTTTTTTTCTCTTTTATTCGTTATTAGCTAAGTTTGTACTTTTATTCTACACAGTCCGAAGCCAAGAAGACCGTAATCCAGATATTGAATATGTTTGACTACAACGTTTGTCACATCATCAATGGCACTGACATTGACCGGCCGCACAATGCTATGACCCTTAACCCAACAGCCCATCTTGTATTCGGAGGTTTCGACATCTTTCTGGAACCTGTTGAAGGCCAGGAACATACATATTATATCAAAAGTCTGAAGTCAGCTATATCACTGGCGTTTGGCCTCCCTGTGACACGCAAACTCTTTCTCAGTGATGACCGGTCGATCGAGCCTCCTTCACCTCGTCTCCTTGCTTTGCACCGTGCCATTGCTCATATCCTTTTCTTATCTGGAGCTGGTGAGTATATAAATGAGATTCTGAATCACTTTGATAAAACGGGAGTTCGCGCGGATGGCGCCACAGAGCTGGGACGGATGGTAAGCTGGAGAATGAGCGGTGGCTTGAGAGGTATAACTGTATAATACGTCATTGTAAATGCGGATTGGCTGGGTTGTGGAGTGAGTTATTTTTTTTATTTTTTATTTTTTTCTTTTCTTTTATTTTTTATTTTTTATTTTATTTTATTTATTTTAAATTTATTTATTTATTTATTTTTATTTTTATTTTTATTTTTTTTATTTTTTAATTTTTTTTTTCCTGACTTGGTACAAGCTAGGTTGATGTATAGAGCGTTTATAGATAAAAATCCAGTGACTAGGCCTAAAAACCAGGAAGGACTGTGATAGAGTCTCCTAATACGGTAGATACGTGGAAGAATACCCATATGATAGATCAAGAGACAAGAACGCAGTAAAGACTGTCACGGATAACAGAATGCAAATGAATATCCATCGTAGATAGATATAGACATGCAAAAACTTGAATGCTATCCTCGGTATAGGCATTGTAAGAGCAGAAGAAACCTAGAGTCGTCGACTGTGCCACCAGTACATATCTTCTGGGCGACGTCGAACAAACGAGTGCGTGCCCTCCCAATGTCTATCCGACAAATACGGCTCGTCAAACTCACCTTCCAGGTAAAATAGAGCTAGAGATTCGTCAGACGAGTCTATAAAATCACGGTCCTTCGAATGGTCACGTCCTCGGCCTTTTCTTCTTCGATGTCTCCTATCATGCGCTTCCCTTAGGAAAGATGGGACACCCAAGAGAGACTCGTCATCTGACGACCAGTCTGATTCATGGAGCGTTGGTGCCCTGCCTGCTTCAGTATGGGTATCAGATGCATCGTGAAGTCGTCTTCGCATGAGAGGACGGAACCAAGGGTCGCGGTGGTGTCTCCCATCACGCCGATGACGTACAGCTATTGGTACTCTGGGTGGTATACTATCCAGCTCCAATGGAGGGGCTCTGGCACGCGGTGGTGTAAACATTGGCATGAAAGTGGCGGGCTGGTGGCTTCTGTGGCCGCCTGGAACAGCTCTGCGGGCAGAAGGTTCTGGTGAACGCGCGAGTTGATGTGCCGCCATGTGAGCTTGGGTGCGGGGCCCCAATTGATGCCGGCCAGGTGGCTCGTTGAAGAGACAGTGGCGTGTTTGCATTGGTATGTCTTGTTGATGAGCATGTGCCGGTGCCCCGGCCTGTGGGTGCGGTTGTCTGAGGAGGTGCTCTGCACTCCTAAAGCCAGGACCAGGAGCATGTATGTAAGGATAGCGGTGGCGACCAAGCACAGAAGCCATGGTTCGGCCAGGCTGGATGCCTGAGTGGTCGAGAGGCCCAGCGAGGCCAAATCGTTCAGCTCCCCCATGACGTCTGAAGGGAAATGAAGGCTTATTGGAGATGATTTCCTTCAGCGATTTCTCTTGATAGGGTATAGCGTGCGCTTGTCTTATCTTTTGCATAGAAAATAAAAAAAAAGGCAAAGTAGAGAAATCATCATGCCAAATGATGCATATTTATATTGTGGGATGTCCTGTCAATGCCAGGGGTATACGGAATGGGAGATATGTTTGCTTGCCGGGGCTCAACAGTCACCAGGCTGTCGACGCTTGACCTCCGGGTTGGAGATACCACCGGTATCAGGCAGCAGACGGTTCCTTGAAGGGGAAATACGCTGAGAAAGCAAACAATCATGGCCATCGAGGCAAACAAGTGGAGGTCTTCCTAGATTTTCCAGTTCCTGTTGGTATACTCTGGAGCTCAGAAAGCCCACTCCTGGGCTATCCTGGAGGACTAGACCGCCACTGACACGTTTAGATCCGGGGAGATGACGTTGATCCACCGTATTTCAGGCAGACAGCTCTGAGACGGTCACTGGTAAACCTCCCTGTGGGCCATTTTGATGCTGGAGATCTCCCGGCGGTCTCCTCTATATAGACGTGTTCCTGAGACCGTTAGCCATCAATTTCTCCTGCAACAGCCATATCCCGTACGAAGCATCCATCTCTGGCCATAGTAAACATCCTTAGGAGCTGTATATCAGCCGTCTTCTCGAGATTGAGACTGTCTCAGACAATGCCTCTCTGGTACCATTTACCTTTAACTACTTCGCAGGCAAAAAATCTTTTGCGCCAGAGCCAGTCAAATGCCATCGAGCACGCTGCCTATGTCGTAATACCCCCGGACTCACCACCCGCCAGCACCAGGTCTGCCGCCCTCGCCGTCGCGAGCTGTATATCAACCTCGTCGTCCGCGTCTTCGGCCGTGAATCTTTTTCTTCCTTCTTTCTCTCTTTTCTCTCTCTGCGCTTCGTCTGAAGGCGGTGCGTGGACAGTAACTGACCCAGTGCGTGGCCACAGCCAGCTCCCCGCCAGCAAGCAGCAGTGTCACCTGACCTGACCGCCGGCAGCCGCTACTGCCACGCGGTCCCGTGACTTGCCCTTGTTCCCACCTCCAGCCATCCCAAAGAAGCAAAAGATCTTTTTTTTTTTCTTCGCTCCAACCTCGACTTCAACGTCAACGCAAACCGCAGCGAGACAAACTCAGCATCTTTAGCGACTTCGCATCTCCAGCATCCAGCTCTGATCCAGCTCTCTCAGCGCCTTGCATCGCCGCTTCGTCGTCTTTTTTATTCTCCTCTTTGTTCCTGGCGCGCTTGGGATTCTTGATCCGCTTTGGTAAGCACTGCTTGTCGTGTGTCCTGCTAAATCTTCGTCTTCACCTACGGCGTATAGCCGAGACGCAGTGAAGCCCAGGACAGCCGCAGACACGCCCGATCCTGCTCCCGTCTGCCTGTTAGTGTCGTCTCGTTGCTGACGCTGCTCTCCAGCTTACCGATTACACCATGTCTTCACCTTTGCCATCTACTTTTGCCTCTGCGGCAGCTGGAAACACACAAGATCCGGCCCCTGGCTCGCGGAGGGATGCTATGAATAGTGGTGAATGGTAGGGTCCTTTCTGTCGTGTTCGAACCGATCTACGGCATACCTGGCTGTTCAGGATGCTGTCGTTTTTTCTTTCTTCTTTCTTCTTTTTTTTTTCCCGTGCTGGTCCAAGGATGTGGCTAATATTTTATATCAGGTCTCGAAATCGTATGAACGGAGCTACGCAAACGTTCCGGAGACCATCTGTTGCTACCAATCCTTCCCATAGTCGAGAGAACGCGCAACAGGCCCTGTCAAACAACTCCAATTCTTCCAGTGCTGCCTATATCCCACCCCACCTCAGCTCCAATTACCAGTCGGCGCGTAGTGGAAACGATAATACCTATTCCAAGGAACAGCTTTTGAATCTTTATAAGAACCACCGAGGGTCGAAGGACTGGGGGAAATCAATCACTGGTTATTTCATGGGCGACTGGGACCCCCGCAGTGAACGCCCATCCACCAACGGAAGTTGGGGCAAGCAAGATGACTCCAAAGATAATACTACTGCAAATCCGGAGGTCTGCTGGGACCATAAGGGCCAAAGTGAACCTCTAGGCCTATTGGATATGAATGACGAGGAGAAAGAAGTGCGTGGCACTATCCCTTGCTTTCGATACCCCCCGACAAGACGCTGAATTTTTGTTGCTTTTCATTGCCTTTTTCAACATGCTGATGTCTTTTTTTTGGCTATAGTTGTTTTCCACCTCTGTCAACTCGCCTCTCAAACCCCCACCGCAAAATGCCAACAAAGATGGCTCTTCATCTGTCGGAACGATTGGCCGCAAGTCGTCCATCTCTCATGGCCATATGAATTCCTTTAATTCTACTTCTCCAGCTTCGGCCCGCAATGTGCCTCGCAGGCGGGGGACGGGAGATTCTGGGAATCCAATGTCGCCCACTAGCTCCCGCTTTTTCCGTGACGAACCAAACACCGCGACCCCGCCTCCAGCTATTCTGCGTCGAAAGACCGATATCAAGGACTCTACGGGCGACTCGAAGTGGGAGGATAAGGACAAGAGTTTTGCGGAACGAGACTCTTCCTTCGACATTAGCTCCCCGTTTGGGTCTCTCAAACGTAGCACCACCAATCCAGTTGGCGCCGTTGGATCCAACTCTCCCTGGTCCTCTAACCAAGGGTCTGCCTTTGGTTCCATGGGAGTAGGGGCCTTTGGTAATTTTGCTCTTGGCAATGTTGGTTCCCAAGGCGGCACAGACAAGAAACCGGGCTTTGGGAGCGTACGCAGCGAAAGCCGGTTCAAAAACCTGCTTTCCAAGTCAAGTTCCGAAGATATCGCTGGTAGTGGTAACAACAAGGACAAATCGTCGTCTGGTACCGGTCTTGATCGCCTACCCGAAGCCGAGGACGACGCTCCTCGAGATTCCGCTGAAGAAGCTCTCAGGAACCGCCCTTCTCGCAGCGAGACTAACCCCTTTGATGAGCGCCGTAGCGGTAGCGCGGCCCTAGGAGGTCAGGAAATAGGAGGCATCGACCAATTCGGGCTCTCCTCGTTTGGGATGCCGGGCGGCACATCCGCTCTTCGTGATCTAGTTGCGTCATCTCAATCCCCCAGCCATGCGCATCATGAACCCATGAGCCCAACGCATACTAACCCTTATCAGAGTCCGCGTGGCGATCGAACTGCCGATAATGGTGTTGTTGGCACTGGAGATGCCGATAACGAAGGCTCTGATATCCAGCAACACGCGCGCCTTCCTAACATTGGCGACCTGCGCGATGACTCTGCCCATGGCTCCTTTGGATCCATGCCCCGGCCCGGAATGATTTCAGACATTCCTGCTGCCGACCGCAGTCAGACCTCAAGCGTAGGCGCTAATAGGGGCTTCCCGGGGCTTGGAGGACTCGGAGGACTTGGTCCGCTAGGTAACTCTGGCGGATGGCCTACCACGAGCGCCACTGGCACACCAACGCGAGAAAGGACTGCTTTCGGCTTTGGTGACCCGATATTCGGCCCTATGTCTGAGCTGCAATCTCCAAGTAACTCTGCTCTTGGAGGAGGCGGCCTCTTCGGCTCTCAGACTAGTCTTTCAAATATGGGTGGTGGCTCTCGTCCAAGTAAACTGGGCTCTCTCTTCCCGCCTGCCATGCAGGAACAAATGCGCAACGAGCAGTCTCACTCCAAGGATGAGCCTGGCAAGCCACAAGGTACGTGCACACATATATTGCTGCATTGCTAAATATAAAGACAGAAGAAGCTCACATAGTCTATAGATCCCTTCATGTCTTTAGAGAATCCAGTAAGCTTACCACATCCATCTACTACGACTTCGCATACTCCTACAGTCACAGCTGGTGGGACTATCTCCATTCCGCCCGGCCCGGGGTTACTCGATAATGGCAACGGTAACCAATATGGTGCGTCTGCCTCCAATCAGCTTCCACCAGCCCAACAACGACAAATGGTTATGCCAGACCGTATGCGCTGGATCTACCGTGATCCCCAAGGTAACACTCAGGGACCATGGTCAGGCCTTGAAATGCACGACTGGTTCAAAGCTGGCTTCTTTACCGCAGAACTACAGGTCAAGAAGCTCGAGGATGCAGAGTATGAACCTCTCGCCCAGCTTGTTCGACGTATTGGCAATTCCCGCGAGCCGTTCCTTGTCCCCCAAATCGGTGTGCCGCATGGTCCCCCAATGAACCAGCCCGGACCATGGGGAAACTCTTCACAGTCGCAGACTGGAGCAGTTCAGCCTCCGTTTGCCAACAGCTTCCCTAGCTTTGGTACCACTCTTACTGCTGAGCAGCAAAATGCATTGGAACGCAGAAAGCAGGAAGAGCAGTACCTTATGGCCAGACAAAAGGAACACCTTGCTCAGCAGCAAGCTCTCATGAAGATGCAGCAGATCCAGGGCCCGGCGCACCCTATTAACCCACAGCTTCAGCACCATTCCAGTGCCCATAGTCTTCAAAGCCAGCCCAGCTTTGGCAGCATTACTTCTCCTGCAGCATTCCAACCCACACCTATGCAAGCTCCAATCCAACCTCCCCACTCCGTTCCGGCTTTTTTCGAGGGGCCCTTGAGACAGAATACCGGCCCTCCGGGGCCCCAAGGCGGCGCGCCGGAATTCGGTACAGGCCAGGATGAATTGCCTGCCTTGCTAGATAGAATGAATGTTAACAGGGGAGCTGGCCAGTTTGGCTTCAACAACGCTGGGGCTTTTCCTCCAGCACCACAGGACCCTCAGGCCCAGGCACATAATCAGGCTGTTACCACCATGCTACAGGACCGCAGCCGTTTGCAGCAGGAGCAAGAGAACTTCAATAAGGCCCATCCAGAGTCCATTTTCGACCAGCAGGCCAGAGAGGAGCGTGTCCGTCAGTTTCATGCATTGAGAATTGCCGATGAGGACATTCCCGTTCGCCGTACTGAGGAGCCAGCCAATCATCGGGAGCCCAGCCAAGAACAACAGAGGCCACCACATGAACGATCCCCGGCTTCCAAAGATCAGGCTCCTTTCCAGCAAAATAACGAGCAGGAGCTCACCCTTACCCAGCAAGTACAAAATGCTGCGTCGGCACAGAGACTTCAACAGCAACAACAGCAACAGTTAGCTTCATCCGAGGCTGAGTCTCCATGGGCAAAGGTTGACACTGGACTCCCGCAGCCGTTCCCACCTCCACCTTCACAGTCTCCGCTCCCAGCTCCAGCTGCGCAGCGCAACCGTCAGCACGTAGCAGATAATCTTGCGGCTGAAACACGTTCGCAGACCCAGACCCCAAACGAAGTGCACACCACCTCTATCGCACCATGGGCTAAGGAGCATACCGAGCCATCCAAGGGTCCATCTCTTCGTGAAATCCAGGAGGCTGAAGCCCGCAAGGTCGCAAGGCTCGAAGAACTTGCCCTCACTGCCCGTCGTGCACTAGCTGAACAGGAACGCGCCAACCAACCACCAGCCCCTGCTCCAGGCCTTCCATCAACCGCCAACTGGGCTCGTAGTGGAAATGCCAATGTCTCTGCAGATACATCTGCGTGGTCCAAGCCAGCTGGTGCTAAGAATGCAGGGGTACCCGCCAATACTGCACCAAAGAAGACCCTAGCCCAGATCCAGAAAGAAGAAGAGGCTCGTAAACAGCGTGCTGCTGCCGCTGCCGCTGCCGCGTCTGCTGCGAACTCTCTCGGAGCCCCGGCTGGAAAACGTTACGCAGAGCTTGCAAGCAAGATGACTGCCCAGCAACCTACTGCAGCTGCCTCCAGTGGCGCCTGGACTACCGTAGGAGCCAGCGGAAAGGCTAAAGCAGCCCCCGTTTCTAACGCTGTTAACGCCCGTAACGTTCCCGGCCTTACTCCAAGCCCGACACCGGCAACCAAGCCTAAGACTATCATGACCCGAAGCGTCAGCATGGGCAATTCTGCTGCAAATACAGCCAACCGTCCTACCGAAGAGCTGGCTAAATGGGCCAAGAATGCTCTCGAGAAAGGCTTGAACAGCTCTATCAACGGTAAGCTTGATTTTAATGCATAAACTTTGTATTCTTCTATGTGAGTCTAACATGTTATCTAGTCGACGACTTTGTACAACAGCTTCTTTTCTTGCCCGCAGAGTCGGAAATCATCTCGGATTCCGTGTACGCCAACTCGCAGACTCTTGACGGACGCCGATTTGCCGAAGAGTTCATCAGACGCCGCAAGCTGGCTGACAAGGGCATCATCGATACCGCTTCTTCCGGAGCCTTCGGGTCCCCTGCCGAATCAAAGAATTCGTCAGACGGGTGGAACGAAGTCGCCAAGAAGGGAAATGCAGCTGCAAGCCGCGAGGATCAGACGACCAGCAACGCATCCTTTAAGGTCGTATCCAAGAAGAAGGGCAAGCGATGAATGAGTAATCTATCTTGGGCTAATCTGATAGATTATCCGACTCTGTGCGCTTTCTTTAAGGTTATCTATTATTATTATTATTTTTGACTTGTTTTGTTCTCGAGTGGCTGTTTGTTCTTTCTGATACTTGGCATGATACGGTAACTACGGCATGATGGTTTCGACAAGCATGAACGGTTCACTTGCTTGTTACTCTACCTTGCGAGGAAGAGGGTTGGATAGACGGCGTTTCCATTCATTGCATAGCATCTTCCGTCAGCTTCTCCCTCCCTGTACTTCATCCGTCTTGATACATTGGCCAGCCTCATTAACTAGCCATGCATGCATGCCTTTTTTTCTGTACTCTAGCTGTCTTTGTTAATGGTACTAATAATTGATCCGGCTGAATGCGCCCTTGCCATGACAAGCCCGCCCACCATCCATCTGTCCAGCTTGCCAACTCTACGAGCCTACGCATGGCCCTAGCAATCGCTTAATGCAAGCCGCCTCGTACTCTATGCCTCTTTGGGGGCGGCGGATGTTATGTAAGAGCCCCATCTCCACTGCAGCCGCCGAGGGCTAAAAGCGTGTGCGGAGACAGCTCGGAGCTTGCAACTGTTAATTTGATATCACGGGCTACAGGGCCGGCTTGTCTATATAAGGGGTCGACAGGCCTCTTTAATTGCAGTTGACAGGCAATCCAGTTAACTATATAACTTCGTCGGATCTATATAACTATATATATATTAACTACTGAAAGCAGTGCTACCAACATGGGCTCATATCAACCCAAAGCACTCGGCAATTCCCTACTGCAGGACTTCCCCATTGATCGGACCTTCAGGAACCTGAACCATGGTAAATAAAGTGATGTCTCTCTCTTGTATGCTCAATTGGGTGACTCTAACATGGATCTCCCAGGTTCGTTCGGGACATATCCCATTGTCGTATTAAACAGGTTCCGTGAACTCCAGGACAAGTTTGAAGCAAGTCCAGACCGATTCCTCCGTTTCGAGCTGGCATTCTACTTGCTTGAGTCTCGCAAGGCCCTGTGCTCACTGCTGAACACGCCCGTCAACTCTACCGTGTTCGTCAAGAATGCTACCACGGGAGTCAACACGGTGCTGAGGAACCTCGTCTTCCAACAGGGTGATATCATCGTCTACTTCTCTACCGTGTACGGCGCAGTGGAGAAGCTGGTTGCCTCGCTGGCGGAAACGACTCCTGTTCGTGCTCGTAAGGTCAACTATGAGTTTCCAATCAGCCATGACGAACTGGTGCAACGGTTCATGGATACCGTGACCAAGGCACGCAGTGAAGGGTTGAACGTCAAGGTCGCTGTTTTTGATACCATAGTTAGCAGTCCTGGAATCAGGCTGCCGTTCGAGAAGCTCACAGAGGTGTGTAGGAAAGAAGGCATCCTGAGCTGTATCGATGGTGCTCATGGCGTGGGCCAAATACCCCTTGATCTGGGTAAGTTGGATCCGGACTTTTTCGTCAGCAATTGCCATAAGTAAGTATACCTTCAGTTTACCTAGTTGTTTTCCACAGTATGCTGACTTTATATGTAGGTGGCTTTTCGTTCCCCGTGGATGCGCAGTGTTCTACGTCCCGCAGCGCAACCAGCATCTCATCCGCACCACTGTACCAACCTCCCACGGGTTTGTGCCTGTGCCAGGAATCATGAAGACAGGCTCAGAGTTGGGCGAGGAAGATGGACCCTTCGCTAAACCTCTAGACGCCTTCCTTACCCAGTCTGATTTCGAACTACAGTTTGAATTCATCGGCACAAACGATGACTTGCCTTACCTCTGTATCCCTGACGCCCTCAAGTACCGCCAGGAAGTATGCGGCGGCGAAGAGAAGATCATGCAATACTGCCAGACCCTTGCCTTCGAGGCAGGCAACCGTGTGGCCGGGATCTGGGGTACAGATGTGCTTAGTGAATTCTGCTCATCGGGAGGCCACCTGGATATCGCAAAGGAGAAACAAAGTGAATTCCGCAAATGCGCGTTTGCTAACGTACGGTTGCCTATTACGCTTGTGGATGATCAGAATGTGCCTCAGGGGAAGCTAGCGAAGGCTGAATGGCCTGTTGTTAAAATGCCGGATGCGGTGCCTACGTGCAGGGCGATGGAACAGAGGCTTGTACTGAAGCATAGTACGATGTCTCCTTGCTATGTGCATGCTGGGTCGATTTGGACGAGGCTTAGTGCCCAGGTATACCTTGAGATGAGTGATTTTGAGTGGCTGGCTGGTGTGTTCAAGAAAATCTTTGAAGAGCTGGCTGTTGAGGGTGGTATGGCTAGTCTGGAAATCAACCGGAAGCCGTAGGGGGGTTGGGTATTTTATATTTCGCGTCTAGGGGTTCAGGCGGTGGTAGACTTTGACAAAGAATGTGGATAGCTGCTTTTGGACATACTCACACTTTTTATATGTGGTAGATATTGAACCTTTGGTTACAATGTTTATATAGGCTGCTAGGAGTAAAAGCTGAAATTATCATTAAACTTGCTTTCTTCGAGGTGTTAGCTCGTTAAAAACACGATTTTGGAGTATAAGGAAACACCGATTAGCACTGAGATATAAGTAAAAAGGGGAACAACACCAGTTCCAGCCCATGATGGTGAGAATGCCAGAGTTATAGTAAGAATATCCGAACAAAAATCAGTAAAGCGTAAAAAGAAAATCATCAAAAGCCTCGTAACCCCCAACCATCAGATCCGAATTTTGTGATGCCGTTGAAAAATAAAAAGGAGAAAGTGCAATGGGAAATTCATGAAGTCATCCTTGGGGTATAATATTATATCGAAGAAGTAAGTAGGGAACGCAAGTAAAAAGATATTTGAGTTGGAATGTTGAATTGCTCGGGGTCATCAGGAACTACCTCCTCCGAAATGGTATCTCATCCACCCGGCTAAACCACCGCCGGAGTTGTTTTCTGTATTAGGTCTTTGAGGCGGCGCACCAGGTGGATCTAACAAAGATCTGCTAGGCCGATCAACTCTTTGAGACATATCTGACATACTAGATGATTGTCCCTGTGCAGAGTCTGAGGGGATAACAACGGGGTTGCTAGAACTCCCAAGAGGTCCGTTTGTAGAACCTTGTGTATTCTGACCCTGCTGCTGCTGCTGCTGCTGTTGTTGTTGCGGGGATCTTCCATGAGTCTGTTGGTAGGTTGCCATGATTCCCTGTCGGCAGTGCGGGCATGTGTCATGTTCGTTTAACCAAGCTGTGATACAGGACTCATGGAACCAGTGTTTGCAGGGTAACATAGTGACTTCTGTGTCCAATTCGACATTATCCATGCAGATGGAGCATTCAGCTTTGTTCTCACTACCTAGCATGAATTTATCGACTTTGACCTTTGGAAGCGATCGGATGGCATCTGCGGATGCTGGCGCAGGGGCATTCCCGTTGATATTCTGGTCTACCAGTTGAGAGATCACGCGGTCGAGCTCTTCTTGAGAATAGACGGCGTCACCGTGGTGTTGCATTCCTAAAGCTTGGGTGAGAGCAGCAATAGGATGTAAGATGGGGATGCCACCTCCTCGATAGTTTGGATTGGCAGCGCCATGCATAATGGCCAGGATGCTGGAGAGAATAATAGTTAGATCATGTCGCTCCTTTGAGAGATATGGTACAGCAGAGTCGGGATGGACTTACTCATTAATGTTTAGAACTGGTTCCGCATTGCGCTGAGCACGATCTGCATCTCGCGGAGATAAGCCTCCGCCTAAGATCTCTGGGGGATTAGAATCTCGATAATTATTTGTTTGGTCCTGATTTGGGCTCTGGGTGCCATAGCCCGGTGGTATTCCTCCTCTGTTGGGCTGTGTTTCGGCTATCCCCCGCAATATTGTATTGAAGGTGCGGAACAAGGGTCCGAGGGCATCTTCTCCAGCTGCGGGACCGGTGGCCATTCCCATTCTGATGCCTCCGCCAATACCTCTGCCATCGGGAGATCTGATGGTAGTGCTCGTAAACTGGAAGCTACCATCTGGGGATTGGTAGTGATGGCGGGTAACACGCCTGGGTGAGTTGAAAGAGTTGAAAGTGTCAAATATCGGGTGGCTATCTACCTGCGTAGCATCATCGGCTTCGGCGAATGCATTACGAGGGGGCTGCTGTTGTTGACCTCCAGGGGTATTGTGGCCTGTATTGTCGGTATCATGATTGTTTCCGTGGAGGGTTTCATGAATATTCTCATGCTCATCAAGCTAGATATTATGTATTAGACAGAGCTAATCAATACAAAGCAGCTTTTTCATCGACATGGTCTGAAAGGAAAAGAGAAGATGCTCACTATTTCAACAAACTCTGATTGACAGCGCGGACAGCTCAGTCCATGGGAATCCCGGGGCCACTCATGCTCACACTCATGGCAGAAGATTCGATCTCCCGGCACACGATCAGCCATGGTTGCTTGAGAGCGATGAACTGGTGGGCACAGAGAGAGAGAGTAAAAAAGGCGGGAGCCAGCCCCCTTTTTCAAGCTTGAAATAAAGTCAATATAGACTGAACACCCCAGCCGTTAGAGGGAAATGGAGGACCGGAAGGTGATAGCGAGTGACGGTCGGCGGGGCAGGATGCAGTAATTATCGAGTGAAGCGACCCCACGAACGCTGGGTGGTTCTAGAATTTCGTATTTATAGCAAAGTGAAGACGGGTTTGCTCGTGGAGGAGGATGCAACGGGCGTCTATCGGGATAGCGAGGAGGGCGATAGAGCTGTCAACAGCGCGGACGGAAAACCAGGAGCCTCTGCTCGGGTGGCTGAGTGTATCCGGAGGGTGTCGGTGGCCAGAGGAACAGGTTTGGCGATGCGCTAGTTAACTGCAGGGCAAACGGCCGATGATGATGATAGTTTGAGGCAGGGCTGGGCAAGTGATCGGTCGATGCAGGTCGAGGGTCTCGGAGGTTCGCGAAGCTTCGTTTCGCTTCCTCTGCGTCTTCCTCTGCGTCTTCTGCTTCTTCTCTGCTTTCTCTGCTTTCTCTTCTTTCTCTGCTTTCTCTTCTTTCTCTTCTTTCTCTTCTTTCTCTTCTCCGTCTCTTCGCTTTGCTTGTTTGTTCTTTTTCTTCCAGCGCAGAAAGAAAAGAAACCAGAAAAGATGACGTCGTTGCTTAGTCAGCGATATTTTTCACTTGCGGCTGCAAAGATGAAAGATGAAGATATCAAATTCTGATATCAAATTGAAGAAGAAAAAGGCCTGAAAGAAGGCAGAAGTCAAGTCAAAACAAGGTGAATGAAGTCTTCATTAAGCGCTGTGTACCATGAGGAGAGACTGGGTCTTCAAAAAGCCAACAGAACGCCCTTCCAGATGCCTGCCAAAAGACAAAAAAAAAAAAAAGTACAGCCGAGGATCAAGTAGATATAGTCAAGATAGTACAAAAAGGAAAAAGGCCATGAAAGGCACCCAAGGAATACAAAAAGAGGCCGTCATAAGTATCTATGTTCATCGCTTTCTGGCTCCTCTCATGATGAGGCCGCCGATCAAGCCCGCGGCCACGGCGACACCGCCGATGATGGCGGCACCCATGAGGCCCTCTTTGGCGACCTTGTCATCGATCAGGGTGCGCAGGCTGGCGGACTGCATGTTGTTCGGCTCGTGCTCGAGCAGGAGGTCGTTGTACCGTCGAGCCTCGCCGTAGTTGCCCAGCTTGAAGTTGCCGAGGGCGAGGTAGTAGAGGCACTCTCGTCGGCGTTCGGGGGCGGTGCGGAAGATCTCAGACAGTAGCCGGGTGCCCTCCTGCTGCTCCGGCCGGGAGTTTGATTTTATCAGGCCCTATAAGATGTTAGCTGGGACCTCGATCTCCAACAGGCAGCCTGTAACCAGAGAGAGAGAGAGAGAGAGACTGTACACACCCAGGCATAGTTGAACTTGGTCTGGACGCCGACGTATTCGCCTTCTTTCTCGTACTGGGCGCGCAGGACCTGCAGCTCTGCGGGCTTGAGGGGGCTGTCCATGGCGGTTGTCTGTCAGTCTGCCGGTCTTGTTCACACAGATGGCGGCGTGCACTCCGTAGAAACTTGTCTTACTGACCTTTCAGCGTCCGCGGCGTCTTTATATAGGGCAAACCTGGGTTAGCAAGCTGCTGGAATGCGGGAGCCTGGGGGTCTGCATAGCCACTTACAAGGTAGCGAAGCCATCATCGGGCCTGTTTCTGTGTGAAAAAAAGGAGTCTCTGCGCAAGATGCAAACACTGCAAGTCAGGTCTATCACTCTAGATGCTGTGGTAGACGAAGCCGAAGCCGGTGCTGGTGCTGGTGCTGGTGGAGAGTTGTCCGTGGCGTCTCTGCGGCTTGCGGGGAGAAAGAGAGAGAGAGGAAAAAATAGCTTGAAGTTGCTGCAACAACACAAAACGTCAACATCAACAACATCAACGTCAGCGCCGGCCGGACGCAGACAGCAACGACGCGACTGACAGCGATATAACAGCTAAGCAGCGCCAGAGACGCCGTTCACGATGCTGCTGGAGGAGGATCCCGCTACTGTAAGGCTCCTGGATGCGCTTCTACGGCGGGTGTGCGCGTGGCTGACGGTTCTCTACAGCTCATCCACCATACAATAACCAACTTCAACATCCAGCCGGACAAGCTTGCGCTGGCTCGGATCAACGACTCGCTCTCGTCTCTGCAGCAGTCGCGGGATCTGCGCTTCCAGGAGGTCGAGAACTCGCTGCGGAAGCTCTCGCGGCAGCTCAGCACGCTCAACGCCCAGCACAAGGAGACCGTCGAGTCGCATGATCCCGCCCGCCATGCGGCGTCCATCGTCGAGCTGGACACCGAGAAGTTCCGCATAGCAAAGGCTGCGTCCGAGCTGGAGATCGAGAGCGAGCGGCTAGAGGCCCAGCTGGAGTCGCTGAAGGCCCGGCTGGCGGAGCTGGATGCGCAGGGCCTCGAGGGGGACGAGCATGCTAGAAGAGAACGCGAGGCCGACGATGCTACCATGTAGGCTTCTCTTTGTCTTTGGATGCTTCTGTCTTTGGAAGTGTTTCCAGAGGCGTCTCATGGGGGTTTGATCAAAGATGCGTACTGACAGTTGGATGGTAGACTACGGCTCAAGATATACCGGTCCCTGGGCATCGATGTCGACACGGACGAGGCAGGGAACTACAACAAGGCTATCATCCGCAACAGTCGAAAGGGAGACGTCCACGTCGTGAACATCGACCCCAAGTTCTCGCGGTTCTTCTATGCAAATTACTTCTGGCAGGCCATGTAGCGGCCTCGCACGACCGGATGTGATATCAGCCCACAGCATCACGAAACAAACACATATGACCCGGATGGAGTTTTTTGATACCCACGGAGGAGTTTTTTGGCGCTCTACTGTATTTATCTGTTTTTCTTTATCTTTGTAGTATCTTATTATTATTATTATTATTATGTGCTTCACTACCTGCTCGCGTGCGTCCAGCCACATACGATCTATATAGACCAGAGACAACCGCCAGCTGCGTAGCTTCCAGAGAACACACCTCGACAGGCCATCAGATTCCTATCTCGCCTGTATATCACGCCTCTACCGGAGCAATTATTTTCGCCCAGCACCGCTGCCTGTCCCACCGTCGACACCACAAGTCGAAGATCGGCCAAAAGAAAGCCACAAAAATCACAAACCCGCAACAACCAACGAGCAAACACCCAGCGAACCGTCCAGCGGCGGCGATGAGGAGACGCAGCCTGCCGAAACACCTATAGAGCAGTTAGTTCGATGACCGCCTGACGAGCGAGACCAAGCTATGCCTGTCCATCGCCCGCGGCAGGCCCAGCGCATCAACCAGCTGTTCATCCTCGTGTCCATCACCACCGTCTTCACCCTCTACTACCTCTTCTTCAGGGAGCCACCGACCAGAACCCATGGACTGCTATCGAGCTCGCAGCAGCAGCAGCAGCAGCAGCAGCAGCAGCAGCAGCCTGGTGGCCCCGGCAAGCTAGCCACGGCGTCGAGGGAGCTGGTCGTCGCCAGCGTCAAGGCCGACGATACTGCGTGGATTCGGGAGCAACTGGCGGGCTGGAAGGCGAATATCTACGTGGCCGACGCTGACGCTGCGAGCAATCCGGGCCTCTCTGTGCCTGTGAACAAGGGGCGGGAGGCCATGGCGTATCTGACGTGAGCCTCAGCCGTCATTAAATAACTAATTATCGTTGTAGTTGAATCGTGAGACGCTGGGCTGATGTTTGTTTGTTTACTGTCTCAGGTACATCATAGATCGGTACGACTCGCTGCCGGACTTTATGATATTCATGCATGGACGGCGGTACCAATGGCACAACGACGACCCGATATACGGTATGTATACAGATCATGGACTGGCTGGGCGGACAGGCAGGTGCAGATTGCGCTAAACTACTACTACTTCTACTACGCCTGCAGACGGTGCGTCGGTTATACGCAAGCTCCAGCTCCAGGCGGTGGTCAAGACGGGATATGCGCCACTGAGATGTACCTGGATACCAGGCTGCCCCGTGGAACTGCACCCGCTAAAGCCCGTCGACGAAGGGCCCATAGTTCGCCAGCAGACCGAGCTCGCCTTTGCAACCGTTTTCAAGACGTTATTCCCCGGTGTCGAAGTGCCTGCAGAGGTGGGTGCGACATGCTCGTCCCAGTTTGCTGCCACCCGGGAACAGGTCATGCTGCGGCCCAAGACGGACTATGAGCGTATTCGGAAATGGCTTGTCGAGACCAACCTGCCTGATGATATCAGCGGGAGAATCATGGAGTACATGTGGCACAGTATGTATCCTTCTCGGCCTGTTTTCTTTCCTGCTATGCTGAACGGCCTCGTATACTAACCAACTGGCTGTGTTTGACAGTGATCATGCAGAAGAAACCGGTGTACTGCCCGCCGGCCGGGGAATGCTACTGCTTCACGTTTGGTCTGTGTAATCTGGAGTGCACGGCGGCCAGGTGTGAGAAGCAGTATGTCCTGCCTACTTATGCAGCTGTCCCGGATGGCTGGCCGGACAAGGGCGGAGGTGAGAACGGATGGCCCAAGCCAGGCTGGAATCAATGACGCCCCAAACCGAGGCGTAGAGTCTGAGCTAGTTATCTGTGACCATGACCCCGATGTATCTCGGCTGTCAGCTGTAATTTGAAGCGAATAAGGCCTATGATTTGGATTCAGAAGCCCCGTCAGAGATATCAACGGCCCATTGGTGGATGTATATAGCCGAATCAACACTGTATCAACCCGGATTCAAGACCTCTCTGGCCCTATCTCCTCTCCGTTCCAGGTTAAGACAACCGTCTTCTTCATAGGGTCTGTCTCTCCCCCGTGTCTGATCTGCACCCCTAATCCCTCCAACCCAGCTTCAGCAGCCCTCCTGTTCCATAGAAACTGCCGCATAGTTCCGTCCAGCTCTGCCAGAGCCCAGATCAACGGATATCGACTCTTGACCAGCGCGTCTCGAACCCCCTTCGTAGCCTCCCGCGTACTAACCAACATCCCCAGTATCCCCTCCCCTCTCCAGCCCACAGGTGCCCCAGAAAACGTCCCTTCAAGCTCCCGTATCAGGTTCGGCCCGACCTTTGTCTTGAGGGCCTTGCACTGCACCAGTATTCGTAGCGGCTGAGCAGACGCCGACCTCAACGGCGGCAAAGACCAGGTCCCAACGAGATCAATGCCGCAGTCTGCACGGCCCCCGATGCGAGTGAGGTCGATGCCGTGTCTCTTCAGGCTCTGCTGCACCGTATACTCGTACAGCGTGCCCACGTAGGTTGTGCTCTGTGTCGAGAGCGAGGTTCTCTCCGCGTAGTCCAGGAACGAGCGCAGGTCATTGTGCTGCGAGGTCGGAGACGCTGGCGGGACAGGCAGTGAAGGCTTCTCAGTCGAAAACAGCCTTGGGTATAGTGCCTTGAAGCCGTAGACGTGTGTTCTGCAGCATCGTGGAGCTGTTCTTGCGCAGAGCATGGCGTGTTTGCGGTTGCTGAAGCTTTGTTTTTGGTGTTGAAGCTTTTTTTCCTTTTTATCTTTCGCTCTCGCTCTCTCTCTCTCTTTCTTCGCTCTTCCGCACGCAGCGCCGCTCAACACGAATAACCACTTGACAGCTGCTGCTACCACTGCGCTGCCTCTTTCTCGGGATTGAATATACAGAAACTATCGTGCTGGCTGATTTATAACCGCTTACTGGTTGGTTGCGCAGCACCAGACGTCTTGCGACTGCACCCAGCGAGCTCGAGCGCCATGGCGGATATCCTCACGCAGCTTCAAACATGTCTTGATCAGGTACGAAAGGGACTATTCTGGCCAGTTCTATGCGAAGAAACTAGATGCTAATGCTGCTATGTAGTTGGCGACCCAGTTCTACGCTACGCTCTGCTATCTCACCACCTACCATGACCACTCGCCCGCCATACCTCCACCAAACGTCCCAACCGCAATCCCGCAGCTGAAGAAAATACCAAAGAACGCGCCGCCAAACACTCCAGCCGCTCAGCCGGCCTCAGGACAAGCGCAAGGACAGGACCAGAAAGAGCAGACCCCCCAGCAACAGCAGCAGCAGCAGCAGCAGCAGCAGCAAGGAGGAGAAGCACAAGAGCAGAACAAGGATCTTCCACCACGGCCTGATTCGCCGAATACATTTGCCCAGCGACAGAGAGAATTGGCGCGAGATTTGATCATAAAAGAACAGCAGATCGAATATCTTATCAGCGTGCTTCCTGGCATAGGGAGCAGTGAGGCAGAGCAAGAAGCCAGGATACGGCAGCTCGCAGACGAGTTACGCGAGGCGGAAAGGATACGCAGACGGAAACGAAAGCAGATGAAGAAACTTGCAGAACGGGTTGATGGGCTGCTGGAAGCTGTTAGCCGGGGAATATAACATATAATACCCCTCGCTGCCTGGAGATCCTTTGAAGCGGGTATGCTGTGATCCGTTATGTATTTATTTTTATATTATGATACCCCTATGATTCATACAGCTATATGTCTGTATATGTATGAAAACCGAATGGCCTTTTTCATGCAATATTGTAAGAAAAGCTGAGCATCTGAAGAATTGCCAAAGGGTAAGCCAATGGCTGCTGTGTGATATTCTAAAGACCGCAATTCGGCATTTCATTATTATCCCTGATAATCAAGGAAAATCTGCAGAGAGGGAGCTTGGTTCATGGTAAAAAAGGAGCAAATTTCAATATTTAAACAGAAAATGAAGTGTTGGTAACATATAGTTAACAATTCAAGGGGGGTATCGAAAGGGGTTAAAGGGCAATTGGGGGAGAAAGGGATAATATGAAAGACATCAAAGCAGGTTTCATCACTGCAAGGGGAAATTTCACCCGAATATTTAAAAAAACAAAACCATTTAAATCCCAAGTTTAACTCCAGTCCCCGATGCTGTTTTTCATTTGGTCGTAAATCCTGCCATCGAGCCCGAAAGGGGTCCGAAATTGGCATCTAGATTGGTCGTAAAAAGGGGATCGTGTAAAAAGAAACACGAGTAAAGGAAATGTGAGAAAGCTGGTGAAGTAGAATTGACTGGTTGACAAAGCAAGCATTCACTTGAAGAGGCTTCTGTATTCCTCAAGTCTCTCCTTTTGAAGCTCGCGTCTGTCCATCTTTCTATTCAAGCTCATATCAGCAAGTTTCTGCTTCCGCTTAGCCAGCTCAGTGATCTTCTCTTCAATGCTATCGTTCATTATGAATTGTATGGTGGTGACTTCTCTCGTTTGACCAATTCGATGCACACGGTCGACCGCCTGGGCGATAGCCGCGGGATTGTACTGTGGTTCCATGATGTAAACCATCGAGCCGGCAGTCAGGTTGAGTCCTACTCCGCCAGCTCCAATAGTTACTAGAAGGATCGTAACATTATTGTCTGTCGAAAAGGTTTCGATGGATGCATTTCGTTGCTTCAGGGACATGGTGCCGTCTAGACGGGTATAGCCCGTCAACCCATTCTCCTCGAGAGCAATCTCTATCAAATCAAGGTGTGATGTCCAAGCAGAAAATATAACACTTTTGATCGGGGGTTGGCAGGAGGATTTCTTGTTATCCTCAGCCGTGTCTAAAAGGTGCGAAATCAGAGCTTTTGTCTTTGTGTGAGGCCCTTCATAAAGCCCGAATTCTTTAGTTTGTTTGCGGTTCTTTTTGTTTTCGAGTAGCGAGGCTTGATATTCCTCGAATCCTGCCGTGGTGATGACAGAGTAAGCCGGAGCTATCACAGTGTTGCAAAAGCTGCAGGATACCTGTACAGGTTTGCCAGCTAGTTCGTCCAGTCTAGGTGCAATGGGGACAAAGCAATCGGCACACAAAATATCGTAGCAGGGCAGAATGGCTGCTACCATGGCGGTTTTATCACAGGGACCGGGGCTGTCGTCAGACTGCAAGGTGATGTAGTTTGAACAACGAGCACAGGTATCAGCTGATGACTCCTTCATCAGGGACAACATCTCATATGCTTTTCGACTAGCGGCTGCGGCAGAATGGTCGTCATCCAGCTCCTCAATATCAATGGCGTCGTTTGCAGTGAGTCCTCGGAAGCGTTCCCGATCCTCCTTGTCCAATAGTTCCTTGCCGTGTGCGCAGATTTGCCGAAGCACCATCATGGCCTTCAAGACAATATGATACATTTTACCAGTGGCCTTTCCGCGGGTTTCCGAAGCAACAACATTCATCATGACATTGGATTCCTTCTTGAAGAAGTCGTGAAGTCTCTTCTCTTGCTCGGTGAAAGTAAGCATCACGGTCTTGTCATGACGAGCGGGCAAATTTATACGGTCCTTTACTCGACGAAGAGTAAATGAATCAACCAACACACGCAGGTTGGTGATGGCGCTGGGATTCTCGGTTTTGAAAGGTGAAACTATATGCGCTGCAAATCGGCCTCGTTGGTCATAAGGTGATAGCCTCAGGAACTTCAGCACCGCTCCCAGGTCTTCAAGTCTGTTCTGGATCGGAGTTCCGGTGACAGACCATCGCCGTTGCGCGTTGAGTTGGAATATAGCTTGACTTTGAGCCGCGTTCTGTTCTCGAATAATATGCGCTTCATCAAGAACAATGCGGAACATGTTCATTCGCACAAGCGGGCTCGTACCTCTCTTGGAGCTTTTACCAGATACATCACTTAAAATAGTTGTGTATGTAGTGATGACAATGTCATATCGTGCTAACTCCTTCGGGTCTTCCGTTCGATTCGGTCCATGGAAAACATAGTATGAAAGAGCACCATCCTTAATATGCTCTTTGATCTGGCCAACCCAATTGCCGACAGCACTGAGGGGAGATACCAAGAGGGTAGTCTTTGCCTTTATCAAGGACGGGTCCGCAGGCTTTTCACACGCCCAAGCCATAGCATCCGACAGAGAAGAGCATATGAGGGATAAAATGCTTAATGTCTTGCCCAGTCCCATCATATCTGCCAGTAGACCACCTAGGACCTGGGGAGGCTCTGCTGCAAGAGTGACGCCACTGATAATCTCACGATACACTCGTTGTCCATTTCCCTTTTGTTCAACTCTCCAGAGTGAGTTGTTTTCTGCTTCATTTGTGCTTATTTTGCGTGGTTTCTCTTTTTCCATCATAAACCCGAGGGCCTGTTTTTGATGTGGAAGCAGTTGAGTCTCTAGTAAGTCAGGGGTTTCCATTTCAGGGAGATTCTGGGCACTCTGGAGCTGGTCAAACATTTTCGTAACGGCACTGCTAATTTCTTCCGCCGTGCGGACTTCGGATTGAACAGTGTACCTGGGGGTTTGCTGAGGTTGTTGTTGTTGCTGTGATGCAGCTGCCATTAGTCGACGCCTCTCAGCATGAGGGTTGTAAGTTGCAATGCCAGCTTCAACTGAATTGGGTATCCCGAGCCAAATGTTCTTCTGGCTTAAAACACGGCCGATAGTATCAGCAATCCGTCTCGGCCCGTATAGATTGATCGAGATGCGGAATATTTCAGAGCAGGCCTGGCCCGGCTGTTCATCTGGCTGTCTCCGGCGCGCATCAAGACGGGCTTGTGTTCTCAGATCAAATGTCATATCAAGTAGAGGCGCCAAAGCCACAGAAACATGTTTATCTAAAACCCCAAAAGAATTTCCAGCCACATCGCGGACATCAATCGTTATATTGTGACTTCTCGTCCGTACCAATTGACAGCGTATAGACGGCCAACTCGATGCGGTCGCACCAAACGCAGATTTAGGGAGGGCTGGAATCATATGCGCGTGTACTGTTGCACCCTCAATCTTACCGTAGCACACTTCTTCAGCACCTTTCTCCTTATTGGCAACAAAGATGACATCATCATCATCATTCTTATCGTCTTTTTCTAAGATTATTGTCAATCCATTTGTCTTCATTTCGCCGTACGTGAATGTTCCAGGCTTACCTGCAGTAAGGTCAATTGGATTGTTTGCAGTGACAGTAGCGCCATTATCATCCGGCTTTTCTTTCATGTAGCTTCCAAGAGCCGAGCTGCTAGTACCCGAGAATCTTGCGTCTGACCCACCTTTAGAGCTTGTAGAAAGCCCTTTATCAATTTTGACTCGTTTCTGTGGCTGGTTCTCTCGTCTTTCAACCCCATATATGTCCTCAATCATATTGCTGTGCGCCGCTGCCGGTGCCTTGTTTGATTCTGGCGGTATATTTCCCGTCACTGGCGCGCTGGAATTTGTGTTTGTAGGAGTCTTGGTTCCATTGCGGCTACGGCTTGAACTCCTCGAGTCTTGAGAGGGGTTCGAATTCGGGAAAGGTCTTGTCGGGAATTTGTACTGTCGAGGCTGGAGAAGCTTTGGGTCAAATGACGATCCGGGGGGAGCTTCAGGTGAAGAAGGTCCCTGGGAATCAGAAGGCTTGTTATTATTCTCTATAGTAGACCGGCCTTTGAGACATGTGTAAGTATCTGAAACTCCGAACAAATGAAAATCGTCTATGGCTTGTCGCTTCCGAGAAATCGAAAGTGGTGCAACAGGCTGCGAAATAGGTGGCTCGCTCAAGCGTCGAGTTCTGACTACCTGATCACTATCCATTGCACAGCCAGTTTTGGGTTTATGAATGGGAAGTGAAATATTACCAGTTGTATTCTGTCTTTTATATGCCTTTGGGTCCAGCAGGAGGGCTGCAGATGGGTAGCTCATCGTCGCGCGTCGAATCTCAAACCTCGGCGGGAGTTCGAGGGTGGTTGGAAGAGGATGTAGGAACAGCAAATTCTCGGCAAATGAAAATCTACTGAGGATTCTTGTTGGTGAAGTGACTGCCGAAAGGACTTGGTGGCAGCCTAGGTTGTTCCATCGAGTGAGAGGTAAGAGTGTTTAGAGAGAGATAGGCTGATTGCGTCCTGGAGGGAAGGTCGCGGCGAGTTGGAGGGATGAAAGATAAGTGAAACAGCAAAGAATCCGCTCAAGGCGCGTATTCCCGTTCGCTCTACCCCCACGGTGAGTTGAGTCGAGGCATGAAGGCGAGGCTGAAGGAGATGTCGAGTTAATATGGCTTGAAGGAAGTGAAAGTGACGCACCAGGATCGAGATCCATGCAAGATAAGATAAAAGATAGGCTGGGGCGCCTAGCGCGGATAAACGAAGCGCCTCACTGGTCATGTGATGAATTAGTTACGTAATAAAGGTATGCCAAGATAAAAATAGAAACGAACATCCTAAATGCCATAAATTATTGTACAGCAGAAAAGAAAAACGCATTCAAGCGCATCAAAGGAGATGGCCATCCCACGAAACCAAAAGAATCGCTTCTATGGTTAACACCATGAAAATGAAATAGTACACACTTCGAAGGAAACATTATGGGTCACATATTAGAGGCGTATAATTATGCCACAAGTCAACAAACAGTCAACAGCGCTAAAACTCCGCATGCACGTATCATGAAAAGAACAATTTTGATCTTTTTATAAGAGGTAGAAAGGGTGAACGGTGTGAGGGAAAAAAAAAAAAAACATAGCATGTAAATGGACAGGAGAAGGAAAACCGTTATGTTGATAAAAGATGAGAAAAAGGGGTAATTGGTCGAGAAATGTATACGTTCCTGAAAAAGGCGTTAAAACGGATAAAGAGGCCAAGAAGATAATGAAAGGAAGTAAGAAACCGTGAGATAGAAGACGAGGGGATCACCACCAGGTGAATACGGGGTTTTTGCTCTTGACTGTCTCGAGTCTTTCGACGATCACCTTGCGTTCGTGGCCGTCCATTTCCTCAGCGGCGGCATATCCAAGGTCACCCTCGAGGTCGTCAGCACCAAAGTCGAACGCACTGTCTCGGCGTTGGGAGAGAGAGTTGCCTTTCTTATGTGTGGGGGATTTACCGCCGAGGTGCGATCTGCGCCTGGAATGATGGGCGTATTGTCTAGGGGCGGTGGCTGCCCAGCTTGTGGCCAGCTTCCGGCCACCTTCTTCGAAATTCTCAATATTTCGAAGGCGAGAAGTGTCGAGTGACCGAGGACTCACTATGCCGTCTGCCGCACTGGAGTCCATCGATGCCCGGTCACGGGACAGCTCGAAGCGGTTAGGGTTAGGTAGTTCATTTGTGGGTGACCCGAAGCTCAATAGATCCCGATGGGCATGCGTGCTAGGCTCTGGGGTAATGGCGGCTCCAATATCCATTTCCTCGTGGAGTTGACTCCTCCCGTTCGCCCGATGCATACTAGCATCCGTTGATGGGGCACGGAGTGGAATCGCCACAGGGATGTTTACTAGGTCGTCCCAAACACATACTCGGGTTCTTCGGGTAAGTTCAAGAGGTCCATGATCACGCTGCTTCAGAGTCTCAACAACATTCCATGCTTGGCCTTTCATGACCGCGATTTGTCGGGCAAACATGCTTTCCTTGAAGTCTGAGTCCTGGCTAAACACAGCTCTCAGGGCGGTTTGAGTCTCCGTCCACCAAGCAGTAGATGTGAGAAGAGGTAAGAAATGTTCGCGAGTTTTTTGAGAAAACGGTTGGCCAATAAGAGAAACTGGGAGGAAGAGCCAACCAAACGGAAAACTGCGCCACTATTTACATGGTTAGTAACTGGGTGTACTGGAAAAAAGCGAAAGTAAAGTTCACTTACAGCATCAGGATGTTTCCAGGGCCAAGATAAACTGTTATCGATGGCCCCGATTGAAATTGTGGCCTGAGCCAGCTCTGCTGCATTCAATGGCGTTCCAGCGCGACTAGATGCTGTCATAGCATCCTGGCGTCGATAGGGGGCTGTGCGCGAGGGTTTACCGTGCGAGTTTACAGAAACAGGGCGAGCAGGTGGAGTCGGTTCGTCGTCACCCAGATGGTCAGTTTCATTCAGATGAATAGGGTCTGAGACAATTGAAACCTCTTCGGTGTTCCAGTTGATTTTAATCATCCAGTTATCAAGACCACGGTCTGTATTTCTCATAATGTAGTCCAGAATAACGAGCTTCTCAAGCTCTTCTCGGAAGCCCTGCTTCAGGTTTTCAGTCCAATGGAATTTATGGTGGCCCGAATTGTCCTGGGGCGTATTTGCTCCCAGCATCTGGCGGTTTTCGTCGCCATCCTCGTCGTCTGATTGGGCACCAGATGGTGTACAGGTATCGTTCCACCCTCTCTTTTTCCTGCGAGGAGCATCTTCAGCACGGAAGCCGGTGGTTGGTTGATCAGGCCAAGGATGCTCTCTAAGAAATACATTTGCATCTTTGAAGCCTTTTAAGAAGACCTGGAAGCTGCCTACCTTAGGAGGCAAAGGTCTTCTGCCATACCAGGCTTTCCGTCGGTCCCAAAAGTCATAATGGAAGGATTTTGAAGAAAGGTAGACGATATCGGTGTAAGGAACGAGATGTGTTCGCAATTGAGTGTCAATGACATATGCAGCAGCCTCCGAAACATAGGATAGGTTGGGAATAAGACAAGCACGGCCGAAACAGCATGGAAACAGATTTCGATGTATCCATTTAGTCCATTTTGGGTTCCGTGAGGCATATGGTTCCTCATCTTTTGGCTTAAACACCCCAACGACTTTCCCCTCAGCATTTCTCGCAAAGTAACTGCCGGAGCTACCTTGTGAGATCATCTTTGGGTGGACGCCGAGCTCGATGGCCGTCCTAACACTGTCCACGACCTGCTCGAACTCGGCCTTTGTCATTCGGCCACTGTTATTTTGGTCCGCGGATTCTAGTGATGCTGCTGTGACTGGTCGGATGCCGTCCAAGGGTTGGAAGACAGAGTGGTGTATTTCAAGCTCTTCTTCTTCGGAGGTCTTGCCGTGTACTCGGTTTATCTTGAACTTCGAGGCAATTTCTTCAGCCCATTTCTCCAATCGCATATTGATTGCCTTGATATCGACTCCAGAGGAGTTGCTGCGAGCCCGGTTTCGCCCATGATAGCGCTTGTAATGTACGTCTGAGCTGTCATGTCTGAGGCCATGTGTCTGGATTGGGGCGAATCGTCCAGAGTTCGACGATATCGATGGGAACGGGCGCTGGTTTTCGTCGTCAGACTCATCAAGATACTCATGAGCATCTGCCTGGGAGAGACGAGCATAGCCCGACGTCGCCGGACGGTGTTTTGGCGCCATGGCTGTGGTGGTCAAAAGGAGTTGCTAATCAGTTAGGCAGAGAGCGCGCTTGTCCAGCATTTGAAACTCGAGAGCCTGATGCAGCAAACCAGCGGTCTAAAACATTGCTTATTCTGCCAGAACGGTCTATCTTCAAGCACAGCCCGCAGACTATGCCACTACCTTCGACTCAAAGCAAGGAATAGAGGAGAGAAAGAGATGAAAATCCGTTTGCCTGGCCTTCCCCCTTAAACGCCTTTTAGTTTTTTTGATCTGAACAACAAAGTAAATTAAAAGAAGAAAAAGTTACGTCAGATTAGTAATATGATTAGTAACAATATCACATGACTACGCTAAACGTGAACATGACTAATCAACTTATCGGTCCTGATAACAACTTTTTTTTTATCGCGACTTCGCTTTATCTTTTTGGTCTTCCTTGTCTAGCTTGCTCTGCTTCATCTTCCGGCCATCTTCAACCACCATCAAAACAGCCCATTCATATCCCATTTCCTATCTCTCTCTTTCGTCCCCGGTCCGAGTCACCCTTATCCTTCCTTCTTTTCCCTTTCTCTGCCGCGATTGAGGCCTCCGGTGCCTCAATATACATCGTTCACCACGGCGTCCGCAGTAGCTCCCCTGTCCCTAGGGACATCCGCCATTGACCCGGCTCTACGGTCCTCATCCTCGCAAGTTCGAGATGTTCCGGCCTTCACGTCGCCTCAGGAAGGCGATGGATCGCCGTCGATGAAGTTTGAGGCCGCGGAGTCCTCGACTGCCTACCATAATTCCGGCTCAACAGCTCCTCCTCCAAATTCCTTTCCTGCCACGACAACAGCACCAGCCGAATATCCAGAGACATCGACGGGAGAATACGCTCCTTCGGCGACGGGACTGTCTGCTTTGGCTTCCGCTGCCTCTGATCAGACCTCTTATATACGGTACGTCGATAGGAGAAACTCGCCGATAAGGACCGGCATCTCGTCATCGGGCTAGCAGCACTATACAACCACATTCCAATTATTACCTGACAAGATAAGCCTAATATGGAAACTTACTGACTGCTGCAATTGTAGTAGGGCGTATGATAACGCGGAAACATCGAACGGCAACCATAATGCCAGCCAGAGTGTAAACTATGCGACCTCTGCGCCAACCGCAACTAATGGAGGACAAGGAAGCACTACGGTAAGCACACCATGCAACAACCTCAGATAACCAAACCCATCCAATCCATATCCACAAACTATCTTCCCGTCCTCTACTCTGGCTTTTATATACCTGCATCTTCCCCCTGCGGCTCGCAGTAAACTGCTCTCCTATTTAGGAATAGCCGCATCAGAAAAATGGCTTGGCGGTTATTAAACCGCCTTTTTTTTCTTTTCTTATCGCCAACGTCCATTCCAACTTTCTTCTACCTTATCACACTCGGGATAGCTTCGGAAGCGCGCTACAGAACCTTCTTTGCACTCTTGTTTTGGTGTCTCTGCAGCGTAAACGTTTCGCCATAAGCCCTTTGCACCCATATTTATCATGGCAACGGCTCTAGCTAACCAAGGTCATGTTCAATTGCAGTCTGTTTGCCAGAATTGCGGTACTTCCAAGACTCCATTATGGCGCCGAGACGAGATGGGCTCGGTGCTCTGTAACGCCTGTGGCCTCTTTCTAAAGCTCCACGGCCGGCCACGGCCTATGAACTTGAAGACAGATGTGATAAAGAGTCGCAATCGGGTGAAAACTTCTGGCCAGGGCCCAAAACGAAAGGTACTTAAATATTTTTTAATGTCTCACGGTAATCGGACTAAGTGTCTAACCCATCCCCCAATTGCAGGCCAATAGCGATACAAACAACCAACTTACTCCAAGATCAGACGGCACTACGCCATATGGCTACGCTCGTGCTTCCAGGAAGCTCTCTCCTGGCCGTTCCGATGGTTCAAATTCTCCAGTCTCCCGAACGGACACGCCTAATTTCCATGGCTCAACTAGTATCCCTCCTCACAATATGTTTGACAACGTTGGCCTCTCAGACCCAAACTTCAACCCGTCGGGAAACTTTGCGTCGTTACAGCTGCAACACCCGTCTCCGGGCTCAACGTCTTCTAACGAACGCCATCTTGAGGGTCCCCAGACGTACGAAAACTTAGTTGCTGCAAACACATCCTTAAAGACGAGAGTCAATGAGTTGGAACTGATAAACGATCTTTTTCAAGACTCGGAATCTCGTCTACGGCAGTCACTCAAAGAGGCACAGAAGCGAGAAGAGGAACTAAAACGCAGGATAAGTGAACTGGAAGGTCGCTTATCCGGGCAGGAACAGGCTCAATCTAAAGATGAGCCGGCAGAACCTCAAACTAAACGGTGTCGACTTTCCGACTCTCCAGAGAAGGTTGAAGTCGACAACAAGTCTTCAGCGGACGTCTAGGACGTCAGTTCTTTCTTGTCTTTGATTCTTAGTTGGCACGCAATGCGGAACCGCCGTCTGCCGGCTCCTCTTCTTCATCTTCCCCCCTTTTTTTTCTACCTTCTCGCACTTTTCCCCTCAATTTCAAAGTTGACGTCCGTTCGATGTCAATATCCCTCTCGCTATACTTATATCACAACACCCTTGATTCATTCTTCTATAAAATTCCCGGAATTCTGTACTCTATATGCCCCCCCATCTTCTTTATCACGGATGAGTTTTATGCTGCGGCATCCAACTCTTCTCTTTATATCACTAATCACACTTCCACACAAGTTGTGGATGGACTCGTTGTACGCGATACTCGTCATTGTTGGCCCTTTTATTTACGGCACAGCAGATTATCTCACGCCTTAACTACTCTTCATATATCTCAATCGCTGCTTTTTGGTTAACTGCTCTACTACCCTTCGCTTCTCACCTGTCTTTACTACAAAATACTTCGGTGCTTTTGCTCCCTGCTTTTTTACCCTTCGCTCCTCTATAGCCGGAGTTATCTTTCGAAATTTTCTAAGCCTCTCTATCTTTTTGGAGAGGTATTAATCATTCTTATTCTTCGTCCCTCCGCTTCCTTTTTCCCCGGTTTATTGGTGAGGTTTCCTCCGTTCATTTCGTGTAATGGGTGGTTGATGGATGATGTTATTCTTATCTCTAGTTGTTGTAATATAGACAAGGAACCGAGCCGAAAAAGCGCAGAAAAGGAGGCAATTCAATTCGCCATGGAATAGGGATAGATTTGATAGCAAATTTTAATACCTTGGATTAGGGAAAGAAT